>APFE031277334.1:13183-60212 GCA_000404065.3 Pinus taeda | reverse complement strand
AAAAAAACTATTGCAACATGAAGAATGCTTTACTATTGCATACATTTACCTGATTAACCATGTATAAAAAAGTTATGGATCAACTTTAACTTAAGAAAAAAAAAGAATTATAAATTAATGTTATAAATAATAATGAGGAACTTATTAGAATTGGAATAATCTCAAATCCCTAGGAAATTGGTGGAGGTAACACCAATCTAATTTTTTAAATTTATTAAAATTCAATGCAACCTAACAAACTCTTTAATACACTACAATGGTTGATAAGCATTAAGACCATATTCCCTTGAGAATCAATCTAAGCCCTTAATTAGAAAAAATAAAAAATCAATCGCATAAATTGAAATAAAAAAACCTTGAATAAAAATATATACTTAAATATATAATGTATTATTATTATCAATAATTTAAATATATTATTTGAATAATGTATAAAAATGTTAACTAAAATTATAGCTTAGAATTTATTATCAAATATTCTATTTAATTTTAAATATTTTTGAATAAATGTATAAGACTGTGGTACTTAAATATATGGCTTAATAATTTTTTGTATTCGAAAACTATTTTCAATAATCATATAAATTAATAATGTTTTTATTTTATTGATATTTTTATGTTCAATAAAATTTTAGATTTTAATATTTATTAAAGTATATACATGGTGAAAATCATTAAATAAAATTAAATAATAATACTGTTATTAATAATATTTAATAAACCAATCAAGTCATATTTATTTTAAATCTTATTCAAGATTATATTATTTTTAAGTTAAATAACATATTTAAATTATATATATTTAAGTTAAATAACATGTTTAAATTATATTCTGAGTGTAATTATCGTGACTCCAACAAAGCCGTATGAAACCAAAATGAGAATTAAAAGCACTAGGAGTGTTTTATAACTGCATTTTTTTTATTTCATCTCGCAAGCTTTATTTACTATGTTATCTATCAATGCGAGATGGCAGTATATGTCATCGCTAGAGTAAAATTCAAATACATTATCCACCCAAAGTGAGTGAGATGAATCAATAACATAATAAATAAAGCTTGCACCTCGAAAATAAGATACAATGAATGCAATGAATTACTTCAATAACTGCGTAATTCTTGTTCTCAGTAGCGGAGTTTAAGGTGAAGCATTAGGAGTAGTTTATAACGAGACTTTTTGAAAGTTTTTTCAGCGGATTTTTCCGATCAAAATCCGGCAGCAATTTATTGGAATCCCAAGTTTGATAGCTAGTTTCTGCACAATCAATGGCTCTCAGGGGTTTTTCAGGGCGCTGAATCCAAATATGCAATTAAAAAATTATTTTAAATGCTAAAAATCAAGATTTAACCTCATTTCTTCCGCCGGATTCCGTCACCAAAATCTCTAAAAAGTCGCATTATAGACAACTCCTTATCTCCCTGGCACCGAGCGTAGGGCGGGGGGACAGGTCGCAACAAAGCAAATACCCAGCCAATTAAATAGAGAACTTACGTTCAACCTTGTTTCTGAGGCAAGTATACAGTGTAAATGCGAATACCAGATTCCAAAGGGCAACCTAATTCCTCTTTTCTCGGGCTCACTACGTCGTGTGCAATGGATATATCCCAACAACTCTTTGTTGCTAAGAGGCAGGTGGCCTTGGAGGTACCAGAGCTCCATCGCCAGAATTGGGTTCGCTCTAGAAAACAGAAATAGATGGGTCAAAGAGAAAGCAGCCAAATTCGTGAGATGGCATTCGAGCTCGAGTCGAAACAATAAAATTAGAGAAATTACCTATAGCGCAGAGAGCAGAATGATGAGCGAGAGCAATGCTTGGATTGCAATTGGATTGCCTTCGAATAGATTGCAAGGCTCCGTCATGGTTCATTAAGGGAATTGCAAAATGGTTGAAAGACATGGCTGAGATCAATGCTCCCAGAAGAAGGTATCTGGATATATCTTTTCTCAATCAATAACTAGGGTTCGGTGATTTGAAGAGTACTCTAGGGTTTTATTCACAACAAATTTGGTGTTCTGTTGTACAAGGAAACAAGCACTGTCAGACCAACTACGGGAAGTTGTGCTGCTCCCATGACTGGTCCCCATGGAAGGCCACCCGCTCTTCCTAAACAAATATGGTGAGGTCTGGTGGGATCCGTTGTTCTAACTTCTGAACACCATGAAAACGATTGATACAACATGCACTAACATAAGAACAATGAAATGAACCGAGTGAACGTTGAAAGGACCCAGTCACCTTCTCTACCCTAACTTCCAGATAGCTACCCTGCCGAACTTTTCGACCAAATCGGTCCAGGACTTAGCCATCTTCTCTCACATGACTTCCACAGATTTAGAGCACCGTAACTCTCTGGTCAATCGCTATAGCAATAACAATATAAGAGCAATAGAGTACCAAACAACAACCTGATCTACATATTTTTCTGCTCGTCTTTCGTCTCGCAAAGGAAAAGTTGAAAATTAGCGGGTGCTGCTACTAAAATTTCTGCGAGTGCTACTTTCCATCCGATATCCACAACAGAGGTGTCGGACAGGGAGTTTAGCGACTTGTAGTATATCTGAAATCTTGTGATTATTGTTTTCACCAGTCGACGGTGGCCCTTAATGTTAGCGAAAGGTAGGTTTGTGGATGTTGCCATTGCCAACCAACGGCCTATCCCAAAAAAATTTGAAATAATTTCACTCCAAATCAAAATAAGTTAATTAAATCTATTTTTTTAATTAAAATTTTGTAAAAGGAAAAATAAAATTAATGACGAACACAACCATATTATTAATATCGTTGATATAGAGTGACTATATGAAAATATGCCAATTTACGTGTCTCAATTAGATTAGTAATTAGTTAGTAATGTGGTAATGTTAGTTAAAGCAACCTATTTGGGGTAGATTTATTGACCATGGTAGATGAGGTTGATCAAGATTGACCTTGTACCGGGTTTCACTGTTGGAGCAATATCATATTGACCATGGTAGATGAGGTTGATCAAGATTGACTTTGCACGGGGGCTTCACTGTTGGAGCAATATCATACCACGGGCATTCATATTAGGAGATATATATTGAGGAAAAAATGATATGATATATTGGGCGATATATAGGAGAAAATGATTTTTATATTGACAAATATAAAAAATGAAGCTCACAGTTAATGAAAAATATAAAGGAGTATAAAGAATGTTAATGAAAAGATGGCTACCTACAATATTTAATGAAAGTAGGTTTTTTTTATTGGAAAGGTGTATTGGGTTCGTATTGGTAGGGGGTTAAATAATGTGATTTTTAGAGGTATTTTCCAATATGTAGTCAAATTAAGGGTATTGTTTAGTATGTCACGAACGCACGTGATATATTAGAGGTTCATTGAGTGATGCCCCCATTGTCATATCCCAAATCGGTTTTCCTGTTTGGAGTGTCGTGCAACACTGGCTAAGCATCTACACTTTGTTTTTTCCATTATGATTTCCGGAATACACCCACAAACATCATCATTAATTTTCTTCATAATAGTATGTGCGGAATATCATAACTTAAATAGTCACAACAATAAGCAAGAGATCAATTTCAACACTTTAATAATTTTATAACTTCATATGTAAATTTTTGTTTTTACAAATACATCATACGGAGGCCAACATGGCCTCAACCTGTTTTACAGTTTTTCTACACAAGGTCGGCATGCCCTCCATATCACATTACCGACTGTGCCACCCAACCAAGCCACAGTCCACCTGACCCGCCTTCTACACGCCTCGCACGTTTTGTGGTTTTGTTGCCCGGCCGCAGCGCCCACCCGCTGCACCAAACTCCACTTGAACTATTGCACCGTGCCACTATATGTCATATATTTGTGGTCCACCCGCCTTGCGACCTCCACACGACCCAACCTGAACTGTCCACCCATGTCAAACATTTAGCCTGCCCTGCGGGCTCATCCCTGTTCATTGTGTCTTGTTTTACGATTATGTATGCATTCACCGAACTCCACTTCGCATTGCGAACTTGGATGTTCAAACTTCGTTGCCTCTCCTTCATTTCTGCATCCGCTATATATATGTTGCCCACCATGTAGGATAATGAAGGGTCGTGTCGCTTAGGGCGTCGACCCACCAAGCCGACCCACCTGCCAAGCTTGACACACCCTTAACACATGTGTCGGCCCAATACTTCGTTCAACCTCCACATCGTATAAACTAACTCGTCACACGCTCCATAAATTAGTCGAATTTCGTTTCTCGGTTCTGTGTGTGGCGGGTGTGCACCCCTATCGTACATTGCCAAACACTCCACCCGTCGCTCGTGTTAACTTGCTCGGGTGCGCGTCGGCCCAAATGCCTGTGTTGGGTCTCTCGGTCACACCCGCTCGTCGCACTTGCTTATCACACAACCGCCCATCGTACATGGCTCACCTGTCACGCCCAACTCCCATTTTCAATTAAGTGTGCCTGTGTTGGGCGCCTGACTCACCCGAGGGTAGTGATGTTGACTCGAGGTCCTGACATCCTCCCCCAACATCCTCCCCCACCATAAGTCATTGTCATCCTCAACAATCTTATCAATCGCATGAGCTCATCATTATACTTAGCAATCTCCTTCTTCCACCTCCACAATGAATCCTCCGTTTCCCAGCTACTCTCCTCCGGTGCATTCTTCCATCGAACGAAGAACTCCCTTCTTGTAGTACTCCCAACACCTATTGTAACGCCCTACAGTCATCGAGCGACCACGCACGCGCTCCTTCCTCCGTGCGATGCGACTAAGGCATGAAATATGAATAGCGAGTGACCAAAGGCGTGACATATGTTTATGTGGACAGATTGGCGTTCGAGTTTATAGAGAGTGAGTCGAGGGGAGCTCGTTCATGAAGCCGACTGAGGAGCGTAGCAAACGGAGGGCGAGCTAGTGGGGCGGTCCCACACCATGGGCAGGCCGACCATGTGATGTCGTTGCATATCGTTTGAAGGCGTGGCGGTTGGAGATATGTGGGAGGGTCAGCCAAAGGGTGCGACCTCCACACAACATATCATATATACATGTGATGGAGGCATAACATTTTCACCATTGAACTTGGCTCGGTCGAACAACAAGGAGAGGCGCAGAGATAAGGGTATAGCCGTAGCATGGTGCAGTTCTAATGCGCCCACGCGCCGGGCAGGATACACGAAGCCTTGCGTAGATTTGGAGTTCGGTTGGGGCGCAGGTGGAGGGCATGCTAGGGTGCCCGCCCACCGGAGTATTGTATGTGAGTTTGGGTTGTGTTGGGCGTGCCGTGCACAGGCGCGCCTACCCATTCGGAAAAGAAACTCGTGTTGGGTTGTGTTTTGGGTGAAGTTGTGGCAAGACCACCATGCGCTCTTGCACGGGTGGGCGCTCGACTTGGTTGTAACGCTGGTGGAGCCAAGCTCCTGGTCATTGTACAAAAACTCTTCATATATAATAAAAGAATTCTCTCTTGCATATGAATGTGTTTATGTTGTTGTTCTATCATGTTGTATTAATGGTTTCTGCACATTAATATGTTATTCATGTTTATAATGAATGTTGAAGGCACAGTTCGTAAAATAAGCTAACAATGAAATATGTTAATTGCTTAGGCGGTGCCGCACCCAGCCAATTTAATGAAAAAAGAATTGGGGGCGTGAAGTGGTATCAGAGCAAGGTTGCTCGTAACAAGTGAAGAAGGTTCACAGGTGGTGAAGCCGTTGCTTGATGATGAATGCAGAGAACAGACATGTATGTAGGGAAAAGTTATGGAGAAATCATGGATGAGCAGTCTGGGTTTCGTGGACTTGATGGTTCATGGCAAGACCATTCAAGCTCTGGTGGAGACAGGGGCCACTCGTAACTTCATGACGACACGGTTGGAAAAAAAGGTTGGACTGATGATCTTCCCATCAAATGTGGAAGTCAAGGCAGTGAACTCTAGAGCTAAAGTGGTGGGTTTGGCACACGAAGTGCCTATGCAAATAAAAGACTGGAAGGGTCAGTTGGACTTCACAGTGATGGAGATGAATGACTTTGATATGATACTCGAACAGGATTTCTTGAAAGGCAACAGGGCTATTGTTGTCCCCTTCTGTGATGAGGTGGTGCTGGTTGGACAGTCACAAACTTGGACTTTTCCCACTCATAGGCAAAGGAGGGAAGTCAAGGTGCAGCATGTTTCTGCACTGAGTTTGGAGAAGGCTATTAAGGAGTCAAATATTAAGACATATGCGGTGATGTTCAAGGAAGTCGAAGGTGATGGAGGGGGGACACCTGTTTCAGCTGAGATTTCTGAGGTGCTGACCAAATATACGGATTTGATGCCTCATGAGCTACCAAAGGAACTTCCACCAAGGCGTGTAGTGGGCCATAGCATTGAGCTTGAGCCAGGAAAGCAACCCCCGGCTAAAGCACCTTTTCGATTGTCAGGACCTGAGTTGGAGGAATTGAAATGACAACTAAAGGAGTTAGCTAATGCAGGTTTCATCAGACCTTCAAGGTCCCCTTATGAAGCTCCAGTATTGTTCCAACAGAAGAAGGATTCGAATGAGCTATGGATGTGCTGTGATTACCGTGCATTGAACAAGCAGACGGTAAGGAACAGGTATCCTTTGCCATTGGTTGTTGATTTCTTTGACAATCTTGAGAAAGCCTGAGTGTTTTCCAAGCTGGACTTGAGGCATGGGTATTATCAAGTGCGGATAGCTAAAGGAGACGAGAAGAAGACCACGATAGTAACAAGGTATAGTAGCTTTGAGTTCCTTGTTATGCCATTCGGGTTGTGCAATGCTCCTGCTACGTTTTGCACTTTGATGAATGATGTCCTACTACCATACTTGGATTCGTTCATAGTAGTGTACTTGGACCATATAGTGGTGTACAGTGGCAACATGGAGGATCATAAGAAGCACTTGGTGATGGTGTTCGAGGCACTGAGGGCAAATCAGTTGTTCTTGAAGAAGTCTAAGTGTGTGTTCACTCAGACCGAGATTCCGTTCCTTGGGCATATTGTTGGTCAAGGGTACATACGGATGGAGCTGAGCAGAGTGAAGGCAATTGAGGACTGGGTTGAACCGGAGAATGTCCATGAGATGAGGGTGTTTTTGGGCATGACCAACTACCAATGGAAGTTTGTAGAGGGGTACTCCAAGATAACATCGGCACTGACAGACCTATTGAAGAAAGACAAGAGGTGGAATTGGACAGATAAATGTCAAAAGGCATTTGATGATTTGAAGAGGAGGATGGTTACAACACCGATACTGAAGTTACCTGACTTCGAGAGACCATTTGAGGTACACACTGATGCTTCAGATTTTTCCATACAAGGGGTTCTTATGCAGGATGGGCATCTGGTGGCGTATGAGAGTCAGAAGTTTCAGGATAGAGAACGAAGGTATCCAGTTCATGAGAAGGAGATGAATGCAATCATTCATTGTCTTCCTGTGTGGAGGCATTACCTGGTTGGGAAGTCGTTTGTTGTCAAGACTGACAACATTGCAGCAAGTTATTTTGCATCACAACCACAGATTTCTGCGAAGCAAGCTCGTTGGCAGGACTTCTTGGTAGAATTTGACATGACTATTGAGTATAGACTGGGAAGACACAATGCAGTAGCAGATGCCCTTAGTAGGAAGGGACAACTTGCAGCATTGGAAGGTGAAGACCGAGTAGAAAGGAGTAGGAGTCGAATTCAGATGTCAGAAGAGATGCAGAATAAGCTCAAGGAAAGTGTTGAAACTGATACCTTGGCGCAAAATATAGTGAAGCAGATAAAGGAGGGGAAGACACGAAAGTTCTTTCTACGGGACGGGTTCTTGTTCTTTGGAAACCGACTCTATGTTCCAAAGTCATCTAGACTCAGGAGGCACCTTTTGAAGGAGTGCCACGATTCTCCGTGGGCTGGCCACCCAGGGCAGTGTCGTTCTTTGGCATTGTTGGAGAGAGGATTATTTTGGGAGAGTATGTGAGAGGATGTAGAGGAGTATGTATATACGTGCATCATTTGTCAGCAGGACAAATAAGATAATCAGAGACAAGGAGGACTGTTGCAGCCTTTACCGATTCCTAAGAGGCCATGGATGAGTGTCTCGATGGACTTCATTTCTCAGTTGCCACAGGTTCAGGGGTATAATGGGATCATGGTTGTGGTTGATCATTTTTCCAAGTATGTTGTCTTTGTTCCAACAAAAATGCCTTGTGGAGCCGAGCGGATTGTGGAGTTGTTCTTTAAGAACATAGTGAAGTATTGAGGGATGCCATTAAGCATTATTTCAGATAGAGGTCCACGTTTTACAGGCAGATTTTGGACCACATTGTTCAAGTTAGTCGAGACAGAGTTGTTGATGAGTTCGAGTTACCATCCACAAACAGATGGACAGACCGAGAGGATCAACGCATTGCTGGAGGACTACTTGAGACATTATGTGATGGCTGATCAGAAGAATTGGCTTGAACTCTTGGATATTGCTTAGTTCAGCTACAATATTCAAAAGAGTTCTCCAACGGGGTATAGTCCATTTGAGTTGGTGAATGGACAGATGTCGATTACACCGCATACCATAGTGACAGGAGGTTTTTTTAGGAGTCCTCATGCAAAGAAGTTCATGAAGGCGTGGGAGGAGACCTTGGAGTTGGCACGGTTGCGCTTGCACGATGCTGCAAGGAGAATGAATAAATGGGCAGACAGAGGAAGACGGGATGTGCACTTCAGTGTGGGAGATATGGTGTTTCTCAGAATTACAGGGGAGCAGTTTCAGCCAGCCAAGGGGACTACGAGCAAACTGACACGGAAGTATGAGGGACCATTCCGAGTGAAGAAGAGAGTGAGGGAAGTTGCTTACGAGTTGGAGCTTCCGCACCATATGCACATCAAGCATCTGATTTTCCATATGACTCAGTTGAAGAGATGCAGACTTGATTTTGATCATCTAGAGAGAGCTGAACCGCCGAGAGGACCAGCCAGGATTGTGGACAAGCCAGGACTAGAGTTGGATAAGATTTTGAGCTATAGACCTACAAGGATTGGTTGCCACATGAAACGGGAGTATCTTGTCAGATGGAAGAATGCACCGGAGGAGGAAAGCTGGGAATTGGAGGACTCAATTTGGAGATGGAAGAAGAAGATTACGAAGTATGAACGGAAGATACTGAGGCAGTCGGGATTGTCAAGGGCGACAATGATTTCGAGTGGGGGAGGATGTAATGCCCTGCGGTCATCGGACGACTGGGCACGCGCTCCTTCCTCCGTGCGATGCAACTAAGGCATGAAATATGAACAACGAGCGACCAAAGGCGTGACATATGTTTATGTGGATAGATTGGCGTTCGATTTTATAGAGGGCGAGTTGAGGGGAGCTCGTTCATGAAACCAACTGAGGAGCATAGCAAACGGAGGGCGAGCTACTGGGGCAGTCCCGCACCATGGGCGGGCCGACCATGTGATGGCGTTGTATATCGTTTGAAGGTGCGGCGGTTGGAGATATGTGGGAGGGTCGGCCAAGGGTGCAACCTGCACACAACATATCGTATATACATGTGATGGAGGCATATCATTTTCACCATCGAAATTGGCTCAGTCGAACAACAAGGAGAGGCACAGAGATAAGGGTATAGTTGTAGCTTGGCGCAATTCTAATACGCCCACACGCTGGGCAGTTTACACGAAGACTTGCGCAGATTTGGAGTTCGGTTGGGGCGCGGGTGGAGGGCACGCTAGGGCGCTCGGCCGCCGGAGTATTGTATGTGAGTTTAGGTTGTGTTGGGCGTGGGTCGTGCACAGGCGCGCCCGCCCATTCGGCAAAGAAACTCGTGTTGGGTTGTGTTTTGGGTGAAGTCGTGACAAGACCACCATGAGCTCTTGCACAGGTGGGTGCCCGACTTGGTTGTAATGCTGGTGGAGCCAAGCTCCTGGTCATTGTACAAAAACTCTTCATGTATAATAAAAGAATTCTCTCTTGCATATGAATGTGTTTATGTTGTTGTTCTATCATGTTGTATTAATGGTTTCCACACATTAATATGTTATTCATATTTATAATGAATGTTGAAGGCGTAGTTCGTAAAGTAAGCTAACAATGAAAGATGTTAATTACTTAGGCAGTGCCGCACCCGGCTAATTTAACGAAAAAAGAATTGGGGGCGTGACACCTATAGTCCTAAGATCCAAGATTATGAAAAATCAAGTGTGGCTTGTCCACAATCATGATCGGTCCTCTCAGTGGTGATGTCCTCTCAAGATGATGTGAATCAAGTCTACATCACTTGAGCTAACTCATATTGAACACAGGATGTTTCGAATGCATGTGGTTTGGAAGCTCCAACTCATAAGAAGCTTCCCCAACTCGCTTTTTCACCTGGAATGGCCCTTCGTACTTCCCCATCAAAGATCTCACAGTCCCTTTCGTTGGTTGAAACTGATCTCTGGTGATCCTCATAAAAATCTTATCCCCAACATCGAAGTGTTCATCCCATCTATCCTTATCTTCCCATTTCTTCATTCTCCTTGCAGCATCATGCAAGTGCACCTGTGTTAACTCCAAAGACTCCTCCCATGTTGTCAAGAATCTCTTCACATGTTGACTCCTCAAAAATCCTCTCGGTAGCACAATGTGTGGAGCAATTGGCACATGTCCATTGACGAAATCAAATGGACTAAACTCGATTGCAGAAATCTTCTACATATTGTAGCTAAACTGAGCCACATCCAAGAGTTCAGGCCAATTCTTCTGATTAGCTATTACATAATGTCTCAAGTAGTCCTCCAGTAGTGAATTAATCAGTTCAGTCTTCCCCTCTGTCTGCGGATGGTAAATCGAACTCTGCAACGACTCTGTCCCGACCAACTTGAACAAAGTGGTCCAAAATCTGCTTGTAAATTGTGGATCTTGGTCACACACAATACTCAATGGCATTCCCCAATACTTCACAACATTCTTAGAGAATAGCTCAGTAACCTTCTCAGCCCCATATGGTATCTTCTTTGGAATAAAGATTACATACTTGGAGAAATGATCAACAATGGCCATAACTCCATTATACCCCTGCACCTATGGTAACTGAGTGATAAATTCCATCGAAACACTCATCCATGGTCTCTCTGGAAGCGGTAAAGGCTGTAACAATCCTCCCTGTCTTTGGTTATCTGATTTGTCCTGCAGACAAATGATGCACGTATGTACATATTCCTCTACATTCTCCTTGATCTTCTCCCAAAAGTACCCTCTCTCCAAGAATCCCAAAGAACAACACTGCCCTGGGTGGCTAGCCCATGGAGAATCATGGCACTCCTTCAAGAGGTGCCTCTTAAGTCCATATGACTTCGGAATCTAAAACCAGTTCCCATAGAATAAGAGTCCATCTCATAGGAAAAACTTTCAAGTCTTCCCCTTCTTCACTTGCTTCAGAATGTTCTTCGCCTGAATATCGGTTTCCACACTAGCTCTAAGTCTACTCTACATCTCATTGGTCATATGTCATTGACTCCTACTATGCTCAACCCGGTCCTCTCCCTCCTGAAGCGCAACTAACTATCCCTTTCTGCTAAGGGCATCTGCAACTGCGTTGAGTCTTTTTAGTCTATACTCAATAGTCATGTTGAATTCTGCCAAGAAGTCCTTCCAATGAACCTGCTTCGCTAATAACTTCAATTGGGATGAAAAATAACTCACTACAACGTTGTCAGTGTTGATAACAAAAGGCTTTCCAATCAAGTAATGCCTCCATACCTATAAATAGTGGATGATTGCATTCATCTCTTTCTCACGAACATGACATCATCTCTCTCTATCCTGTAACTTCTAACTCTCATTTGCCATCAGATGCCCATCCTACAAGAGTACTCCCCCTATTGTAATATTTGAAGCATCAGTGTGAACCTCAAACGGTTTCTCGAAGTCAGGTAGCCTCAGTATCGGTCCTCATTATCGGTGCGGTAGCCATCCTTTTCTTCAAATCTTCAAATGTTTCTTGACACTTCTTCATCCAAGTCCATCGCTTATCCTTCCTCAGAAGGTCTGTCAATGGTGCAGTCACCTTGGAATACCCCTCTACAAACTTTCATTAGTAGTTGATTATCCCCAAGAACACCCTCATATCATGGACATTCTTCAATTCGACCCAATCCTCAATCACCTTTATCCTGCTCGACTCCATCTGTATGTGACATTGACCCACTATGTGTCCAAGGAACAAAATCTCGGGTTCGACAAACATACACTTTGATTTCTTCAATTACAACTAATTCTTCTTCAGTGCCTCAAATACCAAATCCAAGTGCTTCTTTTGATCCATTTCCATGTTATCGCTAAATATCACGATGTCATCAAAGTATACTACCATGAACGAATCCAAATATGGACACAAAACATCATTCATCAAAGTGAAAAATGTAGCAGGAGAATTGGACAACCCGAAAGGCATGACAAGGAACTCAAAACTCCCATACCTCGCCATAATCACAGTCTTCTTCTCATCCCCCTCTGTTATCTGCACCTAATAATACCCATGCCTCAAGTCTAGGTTGGAAAACACTCGGGCTTTCGCAAATTTTTCGAAGCAATCTGCAGCAAGTGGCACAAGATACATGTTCTTTATCGTCTGCTTGTTAAGAGCATGATAATCACAACACATCCTCAACTCATTCGAATCTTTCTTCCTTGGGAACAATACTGGAGCACCATATGGAGAACTTGAAGGTCATATGAAACCTGCATCAGCCAAATCCCTCAATTGTCTTTTTAACTCCTCCAACTCCTGTCCTGACAAACGATAAGGAGATTTTGAAGGAGGTTGCTTTCCTGTCTCTAGCTCAATGTTATGGTCCACTACATGTCTCGATGGAAGTACTTTCAGAAACTCATCAACATCAAATCTTCATATTTGTCTAATACATCAGAAATATCGATTGGAATAGGTATCCCCACTCCACCATCGTCCTCAACCTCCCAGATTCCTGTCACATATGTCTCAACATCTGAATTCCGCATTTACCTACTCATACTTAGTGCAAACACATGTTGCACCTTTACTTCCCTTCTCTGCCAGTGAGTAGGTGAAGCCCATGTATGTGTGTCTCCACTCAACATGATCTCATCGTAAAAGGGGGACAAAAATTTCCTTGCTTCCCTTTAGGAAATCCTACTCCAATATCATGTGAAAGTCATTCATCTCCATCATGGTGAAGTCCAAATAACCCTGCCAATCAACAATTCAAATTGGCACTTCATCTGCCAACCCTGACACTCTAGCCTTCAAATTCACTGCCTTGACCTCCACATAGTTGGCACAATCTGCAACCCAACTTCTTTTTCTAGTCCTGTTTTCATAAAATTATGTGTGGCACCCATGTCCACCAAGGCCTGGACGATTCTTCCATGAATCTTCAAGTCAAGAAACCCCAAACTATGCAGCCAATTTTTCTTTTGTTCCAAGACCTCAGCCTGCATACATCTTTCGTCTTTGCAACATTCTATTGTACTAGCTCTCATACCATATGTCATGTCCCCATATCGGTTTTTGCGTTTGGAGTGTTGTGCGGCGCCAGTTAAACACCTACACTTAGGTTTGTCCATTATGTTTTCCGGACTACGCCTACAAACATCATCATTAATTTTATTCATAATAGTTATGTGCATAATATCATAACTTAAACATTCACAAAAATAAGCAAGAGATCAATTTCAACACTTTAATAATTTTATAACTTCATATGTAAATTTTATATTTTTACAAATACATCATAGGGAGGCCAACACGGCCTTGACCTATTTTAAAGTTTTTCTACACAAGGTTGGCATGCCCGCTGTGTTGCATGCACGACCGTGCCACCCAACCTAGCCACTGTCTACCCAACACTCGCCATCCACACGCCTTGCACGTTATGTCATTTCACTTCCTGACTGCAACACCTTTTCACGCCCACCCACTACACCAAACTACATCCGAACTGTTGCGCTATGTCACTATATGTCATGGCTCTATGGTACACTTGCCCTTCAACCTCAAGACAACTCGATTCAAACTGTCCTCCTGTGTCAAATGTTCAGCTCACCCTGCAGTCTCATCCCCGTTCACTGCATCCTGTTCTGCGGTTATGTCTGCATTCACCGAACTCCACTTCAGACTTCGAAATTGGACGTTTGAACTTCACTGCCTCACCTTCACTTCAGCGTCCACCATATATATGCTACCCACTATGTAAGATAAAAAAGGGTCATGTCACTTGGGCTGTCGGCGAACCAAGTTGACCAACCCACCAAGCTCGACACACCCTTAATACATGAGTTATCCCAATACTTCACTCGACCTCCACATCGTATAAACCGACTTGTCACACGCTCCAACACTTAATCAAATTTTGCATCTCAATTTTGTGTGTGCCGGGTGTGCACCCTTGTCACACATCGCCAAATGCTCCACCTGTCGCCCATGTTGACTTGCTCGGGCGTGCGCACACCCGGACGCCCGTGTTGGGTTGCTCGATCACGCCCAACCATTACACAACTACCCATTGCACATGGGTCGCTCGGTCACACTTGACTCCCATTTTCGGTTAAATGCACCCGTGTTGGGTGCCCATCCTAACCATGGTTGACCAAGGTTGGCTAGTAAGAGTTGGTAGAGCATAGAATGTTCCAGGTTGATTATGATTGACTAAAGATGACCATGGTTGATCATGGTTCACCATATTCAACCATATAGACCTTGATCATGGTTGACCATGGTTAATCATGGTTGATGATATTTAACAATGGTTAATCATGGTTGACCATAATCAACCATGGACCATAATCAACCATGGTTGACCATGTTTGACCATGTCGACCATATAGACATTAACCATAGTTGACCATATTCAATAATGGTTGCCCTCGATTGACCATGGTTAACCATAGAGACATTGATTGACCATTATGACCATGGTTGATGATGGTTGACAATGGTTGATCATGATTGACATTGATTAACCATGGTTTAACCATGGTTAACCATATTCAACCATAGTTGACAATGGAAGACCATATTCAACCATGGTTTACTATGGTTATGCATTATCAACCATGGTTCTTCACATTTGACCATGGTTGATCATGGTTGACCAAATTTAACTAGAGAGACCTTGATCATGATTGAAAAAATTCAACAATGGTTGATCATGATTGACCGTCATTAACCATGGTTGATAGTGGTTGATTGTTGTTAATCATGGGTGACCATGCTTGATTGCAGAGACGTTAACCATGGTTAACCATATTCAACCATGGTTGATTATGGTTGACCATAGAGACATTTATTGACCATGTTTGATCATGGTTGAGGATGGTTGGCATTGATTGACCATGGTTGACCATGATTGATCATGGTTGTTGAAGTTGACAATGGTTGAACATGGTTGAACATGGTTGATCATGGTTGACCGTGATTGATCAAGGTTGACCATGATCGATCAAGGTTGACCATGGTCAAGCTTATATTAATGCTAATGTTAATGTTACATTAATGTTACCAAAATGGTTACATTGGTGGATGACCATGGTCGACGATGGTTGACATTGATTGATCATGGTTGAGCATATTCAACCATGGTTCATCATTTTTGGCTATGGTTGACCAAATTCAATGAGAGAGACCTTGATCATGGTTGACAAAATTCAACCATGGTTGATTTGGTTGACTGTATTTGACCATGGTTGATCTTGGTTAACCATGGTTGAGCAGGGTTTACCATAATTGATCATGATGGATTGAGGTTAATGAGGTTGACCGTGGTTGATAATGATTGATCATGGTTGACCATGATTAACCCTAGTTGACCATAGTTGACCATCGTTGATCAATGTTGATAAGGTTGACCATGGTTATGCTTATATTAATGTTAATGGTAATGTTACATTAATGTTACAGAAATGGTTACATTAATGGTTGATCATGGTTGACGACGATTGACATTTTGTTCCCACGGTTAACCATATTTAACCATGGTTCATCACAATTGGCCATGGTTGGCCATGGTAACAAGAAAAGGCTTCATTTGACTAGTGCCTTAGTGAAATGGATAAAATTTCAATTTTCCACACCAACAAAATGACTTGGATTGTAGTTAGCTAGAGTGACATGGCCTTGTCTGCTAGTTAGGTCAGTAAATTTGAGTTATAGGCTTGGAGGAGAGTTGTGAATGTAGTGATTGATAAATTTTAGCGATCCAGTTCAGTTATTTTCAATTGAACTCATTTAACTAAGCTCAATTAATAAATTGAGTCAGTTGAAGGTCAGTTTAATAGTGGAATTGTTGTTAACTCAATGATCTCTCAGTTAAACTAGTAATTCAGCTAAAAATAGCCTAGACATGTATGGAATTGGAATTTCCTACATGGAGAGGAGAAAAAGACACATCGTAATCATCAATTATATACAATTTGAGTATAGATACAGTGTACATAATATGCAATATTTTGTAATCATCAATTGTATACTAATTTTATATTATTTAGGAGCTGAATCTTTCTTGAATTAGACAAGGAAATAGGAGGAAGTTGGATCCTTGAATTGACTAAGTGTTGGCCAGAGTGGGACAGTGAGCAGGAGAACGGGTTTATAGTGCAGGGTGTGCTTTAGAGTTGAAGCAATACATTGTAAGTGTTTCTCTTTCTCATGTGAATTAATGCAAAGCAGCAGAGGGGTTTTTCCCAGTTGGGTTCCCCTGTAAAATCTTTGTATTCCTTTTTTTTTATGATTACATGTTATTTCATGTGTTTATATTGTGTGTTTTCCTTTCCATAGAATAGTAAAAGAATTGTTTGTCTCTTGATTTCAGTTCGATTTCAATAGCAGTAGCAAATTTCTTGTAATTTCTACATGATAACAAAGCCATGGAATACTACATAGAAACCTTGTTCTAGATATTCTCTTAGAGAATTTTTTATTTGCAAAATTTGTGGTGCAGATTCTCTTTAATGTAAGAAAAATGTATTTCAACAGATTGAGGTTGGAGTATACATTAGAGGGAACTCAAATTTTTTGTGCTTGGAAAGACAATATGGAAGTTGTTCTGGTTGATAATGGAGTGTGGGAATATACACAAACTGATATTTTAAAACCAACAGCATTAGATGCACAAACACTTTCTCAGTGGAAGAAAGATACAGCAAGAGCCAGGAGGATTATTCTAGAGGGTGTCAAAGATCATGTGGTTTCTAACTTGCATTGAAAGGAGACTCCTTTTGCAATGTGGAAAACTCTCACCGGTGTATCCATAGCAGCAGTGATGCCAAGAAATTAGCATTAAGAGATAAACTCATAAACATTTGTATGAAGAAAAATGAAACCATTCTTCAGAACCTATATAGGTTCATTAAGGTTCGAGATGAACTTCGAGGAGTAGGATAAAATATGGCTTCATCTAAACTTATGAGCTTAGTACGCATTGTCCTTTTAAAATGATGGCATAGCTATTAGGATTCAGTTAATGGAAGAGGAAAGCTACTGAATTGGGAGAAATTTTGGTCTGATTTGCTGTAGGAGGAGATCAAAAGAAACGATAGAGATGGTGTCACATTCATTACAGATGAGGAAGAATAATGTTCTCTAGTTAGTAAAGGAAATAATTCCAAGGGAAAGAAGGCCCAAGGTGAGGCAGAGCCTAGCCAGAACAATAGCAATAAGGAGGACCTCAGCAAGATAAAATGATTTCACTACCATGAATACAAACACTATGCAACCAAGTGTTCGGACAAGAAATCTAGTAAGGAGCCTACATTAGGAGCAGGGGGAGGTGCCAACCTACATTAGGAGTAGGGGGAGATGCCAACCTACATTAGGAGCAGTGGAAGATGCTTTGGCATCTCAATTCGAGTTAGATTTCACCCTCTTTCCTTGCATGGAAAGCACAGTAAGAGGGAGCGAGTGGTACATAGATTATGGTGCCTCATATCATATGACAAGAAGTAAGGAGTTATTCAGTAGCTTAGAGGAGAAGGATTTACAATTACATATAGAGCTCGGATATGATGGAAGGTATAGTACTAAAGGATCGACACTATCACCTTTAAGGAAGAGTCAAGCTCCCATCTTCACCTAAAGTATGTAATGTATATTCCTAGTCTAAAGAAAAATCTAGTTTATGTAGTTGTACTTGAAGACCATGGATATGATGTAATGTTCAAAAAGGGGAAAGATTTTATGAATCATGTTGCTACTATACAAGTAAAACAAATTGGTTTTCATGTTAAAAATCTCTACAAGCTAGAGGTTGATTTTGCAATGCATTCAACTATACCTCCAAGAATGAGGTGGGACGATGTAAAGTCTTAGTCCCAGAGTTGCAAATATTTGGGCAAGGTCCATAGGAAAGATGAAGTGATTACAATATACTCTTCTCATGGATCATTACCCTTGTTATAGTATTCAGTATCATATGGATCAATGTCAGTTGATGCAGTCAGATCTTAGGAAATAGTCGCACACTATCATCAGTTAGAGACGTATGAGACATTTGCAGCTCATAGACTTAGTTGATTCAATATTTTGGATGCTTATCAGTTTCAGTGGTTGTAGTAGCAATAAAAATAGTGGGGGGAATTTTGTTACAGTACATTCCTACAGGAGCAGGATTGGGGTTGTGTGGAACCATTTTCTTGCTAAGAGGGAATGTTGAAATCACAGCAAGAAAAGGCTTCGTTTGACTAGTTCCTTAGTTGTTATGTGGAATTATCCTTCTTGCGGACAAGAGTGATCTCCCTAGACCTCAAATAAATATAGTAACAAAAAACCACGAATTGTTATCTTTCTCTAGACTATGATTGACTGAAACAAATAGTATGATAGAAGCCACTTACCGTTTAAATTGAAATTCCTAATGAAGTCTCGTTCAAAGCTTTCGACCATCCACTTCTCCTTCATGCTTTAGAGATCTTCTCATCGCTTCCCACAACTTCTCTGAGATTTCCTGAAGGAGATCTGCATAGAAAGAAACATACATGAGACCAAAGCATCCAACATATAGCATAAGAGATAAATGGACTAATTAACCCAATCATATACGGAAATGGATCAATATTCAATCAAAGTATATGTAGGTGATCAATGAATCCTACAAATTATAATAATAGAGCCATAATTGAGAAAGAAAAACTGCCTTTGTATTAATAAAAATGGAGAATATACTTACAACCTTGAATCCTTGATGTTTCAAGTTCTCTCCCACAATATCCAACCCTCTCCTTGAATGAATAGCCTTCAAACCTTATTCTAATAGCATAAGCCTACTTCCAATAGTCCTCCCATAATCCCTAAGCCTATGATAGCTTTATAGGCCAAAAGTGGGAAGTTTGTGATCCAATCTCCAAGGGATGAGCTCCACTGATGGTGGGATAGGGATTCCATAAATAAAGGGATTTGCTCCATGATGGGAGAGATGAGGGCTAAATAGTCATCCATTTGAAGCTTGTTATTTGGGATAGATACAACTAACAATGCTTCTATACTTTACTTTTTATTTTTAGATTCATTATGTCATGTGTGCATGCCACAGTGTAAGACAGAGCACAATTATGCACGATTCCTATTGGAATTCTTTATGTATGCACAGAGATTGACTAGGGATCTATGCAAGAAGCTAAGAACAGGGCTTTGAACCATTGGATCCAGGAATTTCACTTTCTTTCATATAGTTTAAATTCTAACTTTACAGGGGAATAATTTGGGAGACATTTATGGATTGCAAAAGATACAAACTGATGGTCATTTTCCTAATGCGACAAAATGACGTGGAACAAATTACCCCCTGAAGTGAAAAGTTAGAAGAGATGTTTGATTATTGAAGTGCTTTATCATGCCCCGATTTGGGCTAGAGACTATAGTCGGAGACTTGAAACAATCAATCAAATGTTACAATGCAATATATATAATCATCGTTAAGGTAGGCATTCTGATATTCATAGTATAAATGTCTTAAAGAACAATACAAAAATACATCTGAAGATCCATGTCAACAAAATACATAGCATGGATGCAGCCATCAATGTATTTACATTTATAATCATGAATATTTAATAACTCCATGCAACCTAGATGGATGAAACTAGATCTAGGGTCTTGATCTCCATCTCTCAATCCGTAGTACGAATCTAGTCATGCGAGTGAATGTCTTGAAGTTGAACTTGGTAGAAACCACTTGATTATTGGTCAATCATGTGAACCATTAACAAGTGAGAGAGAAACCACCAATAATGACAATGGCTCTCAAGGTACATCCAATATAATCTATGAAGTGTGAATCGATGTGTTGATGTCGAACACTCATAGAATCATTCGATCAAAGTTCAATGATGAGAACCTATCGTCAAAGGTGAGAAACCTGCCATTAAGGCATGCATGCTCCAAGGTACTAAATGTTTCTATATCAAGTTCCTGGATAGTGAGTTGAATTCGATAGGAATTGACCTGTCGTAGGAAGTCCTATGACACGAAACTTATTCAAGTTTTAAAGACCAATAGTTTAGATTAATTCAGGACTGACTCAGGAATGGTCGATGCAACTGAAGGCTATGACTAGAAAAGTAATTTGACTGAGGTTGAACTTCTCTTGAACATATCAAAGACACGACATGATGACTTGGCAACATTTGACTCAAAAATAAAACCCAAACCACCTGAAGACTTTCAATGAGGTCTGGTCAACTGAGAGGCAAATGGATTTCCAAATGCAGACACAAAAGTGATGGAGTATCATGTTCAAGAGTGACATACTGCCTTTTATAAAACAAAACAAATGTTTTTTTCTCACTTTTCCCCCACCATTACTGGCAAGTACCTCTTTATTTTTTACAATCTTAAGGAGGATAACATATGCTTGTCCTGTAAGCTCATCCTTCATATGAGTCCTTTGAAGTATTTTTAACGAACCCCAGGAAGGAGTGGTTCAATCTCATCATGCTTAATTGGTCTTGAACTGTTTAGGTTTTATGAGTCTAGTGAAAGGGTAACTCGATGATGTTTTCATGTTTAAAGAGTTTGAAAAGACACAAAAATTAAACTCGTTTAGCTCTTTCAACGTAAATTTTAACGAGCCTGGAGAAATTAAAGCTCGATGTTTTTCAGTTTTAGGGAGTCAGGAGAAAAACATGAGTAAACTCCACAGTGTCCTTTTTCTTAAATTAGGTCCCTCAAGCCCAAAAAAGGGTAAAAAAATACAAGATAGAACTATATTGACCATGATTAGTCAAAATATACCTTTTTCGTAAATAGTCTAGTTCAGTCCGTAAAAGGGGTAAACTTATATTGAATGGACGATTGTTCATTTACTTTTACGAGTTCGAACAGTCAAGTACTTGATGATATTTTCATGTTTACGGAGTCTAAAAAGGGCATAAAGAGAATTCTAGGGTTCCGCTTTTTCACAAGTTTTAACGAGTTCAAAAAAATTGTACTCATATCACCAACTTTCATGACTTTAATGAGTCTTGAAAATAATAATCAAAATGGACTCGAGATAGGTTTCATTTTTAATATAAGCTTGGAACAAAGGAAAACTATGCTTAAGAGTGGTTTCATTTTTATACAAGCTTGAAATAGAGAAAAAATGTGCTTGAGAGTGGTTTCATTTTTACACAAGCTTGAAACATAGAGGAAATTGTGCTTGAGAGTGGTTTCATTTTTACACAAGATTGAACCAAAGAAAAACTATGCTTGAGATAAGTTTTCATGTCCCCGGCATAACGACATAGACATATGGCCCCCAAGCTTCATTTGATCCACTTGAGTAGTCTATTGGTTACTAATAGGCAGATGAAATGAAGGTTCATTTATGAGATTAGGTGAAAGACTCGACTTAATTAGGGGAGGATTTGTTTCATTTTTTAATGTGCTTGACACAAGAAAATAACTATGCTCATAGAACCTTGTTTCATTTTTTAACAAGATTGACATAAGAAAAGGAACTATGCTCATGGAACCTATTTCATTCTTTAACAAGGTTGAAACAGTAGGAGAACCATACTCACAAGTATTTGTTTCATTTTTTAATGAGGTTGACACAGTAAAAGAACCATCCCATGGGTTGTTTCATGTTTATGCGAGCTTGAAACAAAAATAACTATGCTCATAAGAACCTGTCTCATTTTTTAACGAGATTGACACGGTAAAATAATTATCCTCTTAAGGATTTAGATCATGGATTCCATTTGGAAGAAATGCACGCCAAGGGATTTTTCCCGACCGTGTCCTCCAAGAGATCTTTGTTAGGAGGAAGAATAGCTATGTGGAAGGAATACATGTGAAAAGAATCAAAAGGGGTAAGAAAATCCATTTCAAATTCTCCTCTAAGGTCCCCTATATCAGTTACCAGATATAAGTCATAAGAATTTGAGCAAACAGTGAGAAGCTTGCTTGCATCGGTAACTGAAAACATGGGAGTGGTAGCCACATAATTAACCTGTGGAAGGGTAGATACCACTTGAAAATAAAGAAAAATTAGGGATGTCGGATAGTTGGTAGTTGAATCAAGATCTACAAATGAAAGTTGTTCAATAGTCACAATGTTTCCATTGTGAGGAAAAGACATCACACAAAAGAGTGTTGATATGAAAAATTTCATGGCATAGAGATAGTCTCGCCCAAGGAGCAAATTGAAATACAAGGGGCCTTGGACTATCATAAGATCAATACAGACAATTTTACCTTTCAGAGTAATAGGTAACCTAGGAAGGATCCCTAAAGTCTTGCTAATGGTTCAGTTAAAAGCCAAAAGATTCTATGTAACAGGCACAAAATGAGGGGAACCCAAAGCTTGCCAAGCAGATGAGGATAAAATACTGACATAAGCACTTTCATCTACATTTGTACACCACATTCTTACCATATGCTTTCACAATTATTTGGAAAGGGGTGGAAGAAGGAAGACAACATCAAGTTATTATACTCTAATCAAAGGAAGTAACAACAATACTTGGAGGGGGTTCAATGGAAACAGTTGAAATTCTCCCTAGTGTAGAAGAATCTGAAGTAATAAGAAGAACCTGAGCGGTATTATTTTTACTCTCTAAAGGGAGAGTGGGATCGACTGAAGATGGTATCCAGTTGACCACTTGATCAACCAATGGCTCATCAACCTGGGTGATATGTGTTTCATTCTCCAATGGAAGAGTGGGATTGATTGTACTTGGAATTAGATCAAGCACTTCATCAACTGATGGTAGGTTGGGAGAAAGTTTACGTAACCAGTTGGAAGTTGTTGTTGTGGAATAGTAAGTTTTTCCAACAATTTTGAGGCTTCGTCCACATGAGGGAAATGGTGACTATGATGAATCCCTTTGCATAACCTACAAGGAAACCTAACTTTACGCTTTTCCCTAGGAACCTCGCAATCACTAGTTGATGGATTAACAATAGGTTGATAGGATTTTTTGGACCATACTTAGAATACCTTAAGAATACCAAGACAATTCATAAGGAAGTGGTCACCCTTACAAATTTTGCAAGGGTATCTAGGCTTGTGATGCATACTGGAAGTTTCCTCAACATTACCATTACTTATAGCCATGGTTGTTTGGTTGGCTTCTATCTTATCATGCTTCTTCTTCTTCTTCCCTTTATTCTTCTTCTTACTCACTTGGTTACTAGCATCAAGGCTTTTACCAAGCGAAGAAGAAGAAAGGGAGGAGGACATGTTGGGTGAAGAAGGTAAAGGGTCAACAAGAGGTCGGTGATGTTAAGATCATATACTTGGTTGAGGTGGAATAGTTTAGGTATTTTGGATCAAAGAAGTTGAAAACAACCACACCGGTAAACATACCTGAATCTAAGAAGTGATAATGTAGCCATATAAGGAGGAACGAAATTTTCAAAATTAGGGAGAGGATTAGGATTCCCATTAAAATGGAGGTCTTTATCAATAACTTATGGGATTGTTGTCATTATATTCAACTTAGATAAATCTAGTATCAATATTACAAATGAAAATCACAATCCGTACCTAAGGTCTGTAAAAAAAGTAAAAACAAACAATTAACACGCGCTAGTAAATCTAAGGATTCAAACCATGCAAACAATCTTTCCACAAGGAAATCACTAGTTGGTGATGAAACCCAATTTTGCATAGATTAAAGTGAAAATTGGCTCTAGATAGAGCGAGTGGAACTATTTACGCTGACAACCTACTTAATGTACATGATTTGGTGTAATTAAACTTCATTTATGCCATCTCAAATGAAGAATACCCTCCAAAAAGGTCCAAGTGAATCTAGCCAACGTCTATTCCAAGTACAACAAATACTTCTCCTCCGTTGTCACCTCGGGTAAAATCCATAATAATATAGTCTCTAAGGTTACCAGGTAAAATAATTTAACCCGGGGGAACAATCACAGATCGAACATACATGCAAGGGAAGAGTAAAACGCTCAATCCCCTTGAAAGTTCCTCAACATGGTCAATCTGAGGTTTACTTCCAAGTGACTCCCAAGTACCTTTCGAGACCATTTTTAATATGTGTAAATTACTCTACCATAACCAATGAAGTGAGACCGATCACTCCACTAGGTTCGATATGATCTCGTGCTTAACTCCTTTTTAAGGGGAGCTTCCCAAAGCAAAATTGCAGTAAATGGGTTTTTCTCCCTATCACAAGATACTAATGTTTGTTTGAAGCTTTGGAAAGTTAATTCACCTTCCTATTCTAAATCCCTATAACCTAATCTACTGTAGGTGGAAAAGAGCCCTAAATAATAGAAATTTCTAGATTGATTTTATTAGCATTGATAAACCTTGGAGTTGGCACGGTTGCGCTTGCACGATGCTGCAAGGAGAATGAATAAATGGGCAGACAGAGGAAGACAGGATGTGCACTTTAGTGTGGGAGATATGGTGTTTCTCAGAATTACCGGGGAGCAGTTTCGGTGAGCCAAGGGGACTGCGAGCAAACTGACACGGAAGTATGAGGGACCATTCCGAGTGAAGAAGAGAGTGGGGGAAGTTGCTTACGAGCTGGAGCTTCTGCACCATATGCACATGAAGCATCTGGTTTTCCATATGAGTCAGTTGAAGAGATGCATACTTAATGTTGATCATGTAGAGAGAGCTGAACCGCCGAGAGGACCAGCCGGGATTGTGGACAAGCCAGGACTAGAGTTGGATAAGATTTTGAGCTATAGAACTACAGGGATTGGTTGCCACATGAAACAGGAGTATCTTGTCAGATGGAAGAATGCACCAGAGGAGGAAAGCTGGGAATTGGAGGACTCACTTTGGAGATGGAAGAAGAAGATTGCGAAGTATGAACAGAAGATACTGAGGCAGTCGGGATTGTCGAGGGCGACAATGATTTTGAGTGGGGGAGGACGTAACGCCCTGCGGTCATCGGGCGACTGGGCGCGCGCTCCTCCCTCCGTGCGATGCAACTAAGGCATGAAATATGAATAGCGAGCGACCAAAGGCGTGACATATGTTTATGTGGACAGATTGGCGTTTGAGTTTATAGAGGGCGAGTAGAGGGGAGCTCGTTCATGAAGCCAACCAAGGAGCGTAGCAAACGGAGGGCGAGCTAGTGGGGCAGTCTCGCACCATGGGCGGGTCGACCATGTGATGGTGTTGCATATCATTTGAAGGCGCGGCGGTTGGAGATATGTGGGAGGGTCGGTCAAGGGTGCGACCTCCAAACAACATATCATATATACATGTGATGGAGGCATAGCATTTTCACCATCGAACTTGGCTCAGTCGAACAACAAGGAGAGGCACAGAGATAAGGGTATAGCTGCAGCGTGGCGCAGCTCTAATGCGCTCGCACGTTGGGAAGGATACACGAAGACTTGCACAGATTTGGAGTTTGGTTGGGGCGCGGGTGGAGGGCATGCTAGGGCGCCCACCCGCCGGAGTATTGTATGTGGGTTTGGGTTGTGTTGGGCGTGGGTCGTGCACAGGCGCGCCCACCCGTTCGACAAAGAAACTCGTGTTGGGTTGTGTTTTGGGTGAAGTCGTGGCAAGACCACCATGCGCTCTTGCATGGGTGGGTGCCTGACTTGGTTGTAACGCTGGTGGAGCCAAGCTCCCGGTCATTGTACAAAAACTCTTCATATATAATAAAAGAATTCTCTCTTGCATATGAATGTGTTTATGCTGTTGTTCTATCATGTTGTATTAATGGTTTCCACACATTAATATGTTATTCATGTTTATAATGAATGTTGAAGGCGTAGTTCATAAAGTAAGCTAATAATGAAAGATGTTAATTTAACGAAAAAAGAAATGGGGGCGTGACACCTATAGTCCTAAGATCCAAGATCTTATGTAAAATCAAGTGTGGCTTGTCCACAATCATGATTAGTCCTCTCAGTGGTGATGTCCTCTCAAGATGATGTGAATCAAGTCTACATCACTTGAGCTAACTCATATGGAACACAGGATGTTTCGAACGCATGTGGTTCGGAAGCTCCAACTCATAAGAAGCTTCCCCAACTCGCTTTTTCACCTGGAATGGCCCTTCATACTTCCTTGTCAAAGATCTCACAGTCCCTTTCAGTGGTTGAAACTGATCTCTAGTGATCCTCAGAAAAACCTTATCCCCAACATTGAAGTGTGCATCCCATCTATCCTTATCTTCCCACTTCTTCATTCTCCTTGCAGCATCATGCAAGTGCACCTGTGCTAACTCCAAAGACTCCTCCCATGTTGTCAAGAATCTCTTCACATGTTGACTCCTCAAAAATCCTCTCGGTAGCACAATGTGTGGAGCAATTGGCACATGTCCATTGATCAAATCAAATGGACTAAACTCGGTTGCAGAAATCTTCTGCATATTGTAGCTAAACTGAGCCACATTCAAGAGTTCAGGCCAATTCTTCTGATTAGCTATTAAATAATGTCTCAAGTAGTCCTCCAGTAGTGAATTAATTACTTCAGTCTTCCCCTCTGTCTGTGGATGGTAAATCGAACTCTGCAACGACTCTGTCTCGACCAACTTGAACAAAGTGGTCCAAAATCTGCCTGTAAATTATGGATCTCGGTCACACACAATACTCAATGGCATTCCCCAATACTTCACAACATTCTTAGAGAATAGATTAGCAATCTTCTCGGCCCCACATGGTATCTTCTTTGGAATAAAGACAACATACTTGGAGAAATGATCAACAACGACCATAAGTCCATTAAATCCCTGCAACTATGGTAACTGAGTGATAAATTCCATCGAAACACTCATCCATGGTCTCTCTGGAATCGATAAAGGCTACAAAAATCCTCCCTGTCTCTGGTTATTTGATTTGTCCTGCAGACAAATGATGCACATATGTACATATTCCTCTACATCCTCCCTCATCTTCTCCCAAAAGTACCCTCTCTCCAAGAATCCCAAAGAACAACACTGCCCTGGGTGGCTAGCCCATGGAGAATCATGGCACTCCTTCAAGAGGTGCCTCTTAAGTCCATATGACTTCAGAATCTAAAACTAGTTCCCATAGAATAAGAGTCCA
The DNA here is from genome assembly GCA_000404065.3 of Pinus taeda. Lineage (NCBI taxonomy): Eukaryota > Viridiplantae > Streptophyta > Pinopsida > Pinales > Pinaceae > Pinus > Pinus taeda. The sequence goes on along the minus strand of APFE031277334.1, from coordinate 32,765 downwards.
TCTCATAGGAAAAACTTTCAAGTCTTCTCCTTCTTCACTTGCTTCAGAATGCTCTTCGCCTGAATATCAGTTTCCACACTAGCTCTAAGTCTACTCTACATCTCATCGATCATATGTCATTGACTCCTACTGTGCTCAACCCGGTCCTCTCCCTCCTCAAGTGCAACTAACTATCCCTTTCTGCTAAGGGCATTTGCAACTGCATTGAGTCTCTCTAGTCTATACTCAATAGTCATGTTGAATTCTGCCAAGAAGTCCTTCCAATGAACCTGCTTCGCTAATAACTTCAATTGGGATGAAAAATAACTCGCTACAATGTTGTCAGTCTTGATAGAAAAAGGCTTTCCAATCAAGTAATGACTCCATACCTGTAAACAATGGATGATTGCATTCATCTCTTTCTCATGAACCGGACATCATCTCTCTCTATCTTGTAACTTCCGATTCTCATATGCCATCGGATGCCCATCCTACAAGAGTACTCCCCCTATTGTAATATTTGAAGCATCAGTGTGAACCTCAAACGGTTTATCGAAGTCAGGTAGCCTCAGTATGGGTCCTCAGTATCAGTGCGGTAACCATCCTTTTCTTCAAACCTTCAAATGTTTCTTGACACTTCTTCATCCAATTCCATCTCTTATCCTTCTTCAGAAGGTCTGTCAATGGTGCAGTCACCTTGGAATACCCCTCTACAAACTTTCATTAGTAGTTGATTATCCCCAAGAACACCCTCATATCATGGACATTCTTCAATTCGACCCAATCCTCAATCGCCTTTATCCTGCTCGACTCCATCCATATGTGACATTGACCCACTATTGTCCAAGGAACAAGTCGTAGTTTAGTGAATTGGAGTCTAAAACATTCTAGAAGCAGTTTCAGGCATAAAACTATCTTTTTTGGCGGTGGGGGGTGGCTGGGGGGAGGGGAGATAAAGCTTATTTCTTAAGTGTTGCATCCCTACCACTATCCTACACATAGATCCCTTTCCAACAATGCAAGAAATACCTCAAACATAGTACGCATGAAAAATTTGTGCTACTCAAAAGTTGACACTCCTGTTTTGACCACCATGATTCAAGAGCATGCAACATCAACCCCTGTTATTCATGGAAAAGGTACGAGCCACATGATCATGATAAAGAAGACCTAAAAGACTCAATATTGTAACTCTAGTTAAGAGTTGAAGAAGTCAAATTTAATCATTATTAGGCTATCAAACTATGTTATAAGCAAGCCATTAGGAGGAAAAGGGGTAATTAAATGGAATATAATGAAACGCTTATATTCGAGTGCATTTTGTACCATAGATGAGTAGAGTAGTTAAGAGTAGATAAAAAGATAGAAAATAGAGAGGGTATGTGTATTATAATAGCCCGTAGGCCATAGGTCTCACTTTTTTGTAGTTGCATTCATTTTCATTCAAAGAAAGAGAGAGTAGTTGGGTTTTTTCCCATAGGGGTTTCCTAGGTCATATCTTGTGTTATTATGGTTGTGAGTGATTGCAATTGTGTTTGTTCTCTATTTTTCATATTTTCTATATTGCATGCATAAGCATAACATAATGATTAAGAAATCTAGAAAACTAAGGAAAAAATAACTTTTTAAGATAAATTTATCAGATATGATGCAACGAACAGTCCAATGCAATATCCATGGAATTTTTATTGATCAACCTAATAGAAATCTTCTTCTTTTTTTCGTTTTTAAATAATCTTTGTGAATCAATAACTCATCGGAGTAATGTGGACAAGGTCCAAGATCAAACCTTTGAGCTACCACTATAACACTACGAGTATATCCAACATCTCACTAGCTAAATATATCAATAAATTATGACTTAGCAAGAGACAAAAAGTCTCGACCCCATTAGAATGGAATCCATCCAAAGAGTCATCTAATCTTTAAGCCTTATCACAATGGAACAAACATTTCCCTTAGAATTAAAAACCAAGTAAATAAGAAAATATAGAGAAAACAAAGCATACAAAATCTGATTTTTTGAAAAAAAATCATAAACACACAAAAATATGTAAATTTAATAAACATAAATTAACTACATATGATATTTATATTTTCCATTAAATGTTACAACTATGAATCATAATCATTAAAAATTTATAAAAATAAAATTAATATTAATAATAATATTTTTTTCATCATTAATAAAAATAATATTGTACCTAACTAGACATACTTGGGGTGAATATATCCTTTGCCTTCATATGTCTATTTATTATTTATTAATTTAAAAATAATTATAATTAAGGTTTTATTTCCATCCTATGAGACCATGCAAATTCCATTCCTTAGAATGATTTATCTGAAAATATTAGGACATTCTCCACTAACTTGATAATGGTGCACAATAATCTTCAAACATTTACCACTCAATCACTCAAATTAAATAGTTATTTGTTGTTCAATATTCATAGTTATTTGTTGTTCAATATTCATAAATAATGCTTTGGAACAAAACTCATGGTCAGTATATGTAATTATTCTTAACACCATCATTTTTAATATATTCATAATCATAGAATATGTTCTCGAAGAATATCGTAACTTTACTAATGTCATAAGTTTTCTTTGCCTTGAATGTGGTACAAGTAAGGAATTGAGTGTAATTAACATTATTCATATTTGACATGAGAAGTAACTTTATATTTTAATTTTTTTTCTATTTCATTTACTCCTTGCCCCTTTGTATCACGATAATTACAATTAATATTCTCAAGATACAGATTTTAACATGTTTTTTGGTACATAAAAAGCCAATCTCTAACATATTGATGCATAATTGGAATATTATGTTGAGAGGTGACACGGTTTATTTTAAAATGAAAAGATAATGTTTTATCATTCAGGTTTAAGCAAAATCAAATCCTTTGAATTTTAACACAAAAAGTATGATAAGATATGGTACATGGTGGCGACGATGTCATTCGCTAGGGTTGTATGCAGACACCTGCAAAGCGCTGATGCTATCAGCTGGATCGCTTCGGGCAGATCCATGAAGCCAGGGCAAGGTTTGAGAAGCCTGCGAGGAGTTTATCCTTGTGAGGTGGTAACTCTCAATCCCGAAGCGATCCATGAAGCCAGGGCAAGGTTTGAGAAGCCTGCGAGGAGTTTATCCTTGTGAGGTGGTAACTCTCAATCCCGAAGTTTGGTGGGAGACGGTGAGCGGTTTCAGATCTGACCGGTTGATCAAACGCACGCACCAAGAATTTCCTACTGACAACGCAGATCTGAGTTTCTTTCAGTGACGGCTGAATACATAATGAAATCATGGAGGACCAACATTTTGTCTTTGCTTGAGTTGGTGATGTGGGTGCGTTGTGAACTGTGTTCAAAGGAGCGTCATACACAGGAGATGGAACCTTATATCACGGTTTTCAGATTCGAACACATAATCTCCCAACAATCTGTGGCAGGCATTACATTGATCCCTTCGTCATGTTTTGGGACGAAATTTAAGGCACCATCCGCTGCAAAATTGGTAGTCATATAATGGTGGGACTCTTTGCAAATAGATTCGGAATATTAAAACTCCTCCGGAGGTAGTAGAAATTAGACATTAACTCTAAGAAATTAGACATTAACACTAAAAATAGTAAAAATTAGACATACTCATTGTGTAAAGTGAAATCGCCATAAGACTCAAAACCAGTAATGTAAGCCATTCGGTTTCTCCTTTTTGTAGTCATATAAGGGTGGGATTCTTTGCAAATAGATTCCCAACATTAAAACTCGGGAGGTAGTAGAAATTAGACATTAACTCTAAAAAATAGTAGAAATTAGACATAGTCATTGTGCAAAGTGAAATCGTCATAAGACTCAAAACCAGTAATGTAAGCGATTCGGTTTCTCCTTTCTTCACTACATACGTAGATCTGGAGATCCGGAGGGTATTATACGAAACCTTATTTCCTCTCAGATCAGAGTCACGACGTCTCAGATCTGGATCGTGTGGTTTACTTTCAAAAATTTCCGAAGACTATTAGCGGAATATATCTCCCTATAAGTCCATTATAAGCCCATTCAGTGGATCTAGTCTCAGATCTGAAAAAATATACCGGCTAATATACAAAACCTAATTTATGAGGGCAGGTTATTGCGAGATGTCACTCAACTAAACGGGAATAATTGAGTATACCGGCTAATATACAAAACCTAATTTATGAGAGCAGGTTATTGCAAGATGTCACTCAACTAAACGAGTATGACATCGAGTGTAATTCAATGTGAGGTTGTGGGGTCGGGTGCGGTGTTAGGAACGACCCTGAAAATCCCAGGCCTTTACTTAGTTGAGAAGAGGGTGAAAGCCCTAATAGCTAGATTTGACAGTAAAATGGTCAGAAGTGAGTGGTCTGTCTTTTCACTTTTCTTCACGCGAGAGCTAGTATTTGTCGATTTAATGGTTTTTGCGTTAAGTATGAAGATCTATATCTATGGAATTATATCAATTTGATTAAAATTTGTGATATTTCTCCAAGAATTTTTTGTGGTTCAATTTGACAGTCAAATATCTGGGGTATGTCATAATGGTGGAGTATATCATAATGAAAGGATCATGGTTCTTTAGAAGGGTGGGTCTCTTTGTAACTTCATGGTTTTTTTATTTTGATGCCATGACAATGGTAGTTACAAAGATCTTTGTATGGGTAAGGTTACATAATCTCCCATTCCCTTTTTGGCATCACCAAGTCCTAGAAGGCAATGGAAATTCATTAGGGATATTTCTAAAGATGGATCGAGAAAGAATGGACAAATGTATCTTTACTTTTGCTTGTATATGTGTGGAGTAGACTTGAGTAAAGCCTTCGAGATCCCATCTGACTCACCTAGATTTCAAGTGGGCAGGATGGTTAGATTTTGAAAACACTACTTTCAGGTACAAAATATGCCATCATATAGGGAACTTGTAAAATAAGGTACAAAATATGCCATCATATAGGGAACTTGTAAAATACATGCCCACCAGCATAGGTCCATCTTAAATATAGATCTAACATGAGCCGAGACGGATCCAATTTCTTCAAGTGTAAATTTTTTTATTAGCCAACATTATTTAAATGTTTTGTATAGTTTTTTCTTTTTCTTTTTTCATAATTTTTATTTTGGTGGACATGAGCAAAATTTCAATTTAATTTTGATGATTGATGGATAGAGTTATACATCATACTGGGTTGTAGAATGAGCCTCTCGGCTCAATAAGCCAAAAAAAGGGACAAAGAAGAAATCGCAAAAGCCAAAGGCTTGACAATTTTCTAAATTTGCCTTCTTCTAATGACCAAAATGAAGAAATGGATTAGAGTCAGCAACAACAACAAAAAAAACCTCTGAAATGGAGGAGGGAGAAGAGAAGCAGAAAGGCCTTTGCCAAACATGCAGATAATTCCATTGGCTTAGTGGTGCTTCAAAGTCTTGGCAATCAACATAAGGAAAATAACAATCATATAGAAACAACACAGATCATAGTAGCAGAGCAATAGAAGGTGGTCATACCCTTTCAAAAGGAAGTAGGGGGTATAAAGTGAACTCATACATATCATACATATGAGAGTTCGGATTTAAATACAGAAGTTTCCTTGAAGGTGGAAGACAACCAACTAGAAATAGTATCTACCATTCCCAACCAAGGAGTTTGGTGAAAGGTGGAAAAAAGAAAGGAAAAAAATGGATACTTACAAATTATTATCACACTTAGCCTAGAAAATTTCATGTAATTTTTATTTTCATTTTTTTGTGTATTCACCCAAAAGACTGATATGATCGAATGCTTTCGAGCAACTTCAAAATGTAATTTTGTTCATTGGTTTTTAGGGTGAATAAAATTAAGATTTTTTTCTTCTGAAAAAAGAAGAAGATATGGTACATGGTGAATACTACAAACGGTTGAAGCCCTAGAGACATTTGGTATCTTCCCTCTTATCAACCAACGAGTAATTCTAGATGGCATGATTATGATACATGGTAAATACTACAAACGAGTAATTACCAGTAATTCTAGATTGCGTGATTATGGTACATGGTAAATATTACAAATGATCAAAGCCCTAGGGACATTTGGTAGGAGTATACTACAAACGGTAAAAGTCTTCCAACGAGTAATGACCAGTAATTCTAGATGGCCTGATTATGGTACATGGTAAATGCTACAAACCAGTAATTACGAGTAATTCTAGATGGCATGATTATGGTACATGGTAAATACTACAAACGAGTAATTACAAGTAATTCTAGATGGCGTGATTATAGTACATGGTAAATACTACAAACGGTCACGAGTAATTCTAGATGGCGTGATTATGGTACATGGTAAATACTACAAATGGTTACAAGTAATTCTAGATGGCGTGATTATGGTACATGGTAAATACTACAAACGGTCACGAGTAATTCTAGATGGCAGTACATGGTAAATACTACAAACGGTCACGAGTAATTCTAGATGGCGTGATTATGGTACATGGTAAATACTACAAATGGTTACAAGTAATTCTAGATGGCGTGATTATGGTACATGGTAAATACTACAAACGGTCACGAGTAATTCTAGATGGCGTGATTATGGTACATGGTAAATACTACAAATGTGATTATGGTACATGGTAAATACTACAAACGGTCACGAGTAATTCTAGATGGCGTGATTATGGTACATGGTAAATACTACAAATGGTTACAAGTAATTCTAGATGGCGTGATTATGGTACATGGTAAATACTACAAACGGTCACGAGTAATTCTAAATGGCGTGATTATGGTACATGGTAAATACTACAAATGGTTACAAGTAATTCTAGATGGCCTGATTATGGTACATGGTACTATAAACGGTTCTAGATGGCATGATTATGGTACATGGTAAATACTACAAACCAGTAATTACGAGTAATTCTAGATGGCGTGATTATGGTACATAGAACATAATTCTAGATGGCGTGATTATGGTACATGGAACATAATTCTAGATGGCGTGATTATGGTACATGGTACATAATTCTAGATGGCGTGATTATGGTACATGGTAAATACTTACTACAAACGCGAGTAATTATAGATGGTGTGATTTTGGTACATGGTAAATACTACAAATAGTAGAAGTCTTAGAGACATTTGGTAGGAGTGAAAGTCTTCTCTCTCACTAGTAGAGACATTTGGTAGGAGAGAAAGTCTTCCCTCTTACAGACCAAGTAATCATGGTACATGGTAAATACTACAAACAGTGGAAGTCCTAGAGACATTTGGTAGGAGTGAAACGAATAATTATGAGTAGAGACATTTGGTAGACCAACCATTAATTATGAGTGGATAGAGACATTTGGTAGGAGTGAAACGAATAATTACGAGTAGAGACATTTGGTACAAGTAGAGACATTTGGTAGGAGTGAGACGAATAATTATGAGTAGAGACATTTGGTAGACCAACTAGTAATTATGGGTGGATAGAGACATTTGGTACAAGTAGAGACATTTAGTAGGAGTGAAATGAGTAATTACGAGTAGAGACATTTGGTAGGAGTGAAAGTCTTCCCTCTTACATGAGTTTTCTTGAGTAATAGTAATGAGCCAACCTACATTCGCCCATAACAACCAACTAGTTTGACAATTGAGTTATAATAGATTTTCTCAAGATATAAAAGCTTGCATTGGTAGGCTACATCATGGTCATGTCCAAGAATAACACTTGAATAGGGTGGGGAATTGAACCAATTATTTAACATCTAGGAGTGCCTTAACAAGGCACTTGATCACCATCTATCTAAAACCCTATGAACAAAATTTAAAATTTTATAACTTATACATTTTTATATTAATAACACAAAAAATAATACACAAAGTGTGGAACTAAGTTTATAAGTATTATATTTTAGTATAAAGACCAACTACTTTCACTATTTCTATGTTTTCTATTTCATAGAACTTTGCATAGGGTAGGGTATAAAAGTGCATTATTGAATACCTCACTTTTTATGATTTTAGTTAATTGAATAAGTGTTATTTATTATTATATATAATATAATATAATATAATATATATTATTCGTGATAAGAATATGTTATTAAATAAAAATTTGTGCTCGGATCATGGCTTATATAGTAGATACATATAATGAAAATCTTTTGAGGTCAATTATCCTAATTTCACAATGGTCTTTATTTTCAATATCTATTAGTTTTTTTACCATTCTAAAAGACACATAGGGTTTTTGATGTGTAGATTCTCCGAAAGACATGTAGATATAGACAAAATTTACATTGTATAATAAGCTCATTGTTAAGAAAATAGTTGCAAGGGAAAGAATACAATTTCTCAATAGGACTATTGTGTCCAAGTTTGCACCTTTATTGGCAAGATCATCTGTAGCAGAAATTTTCATTTTTAACACATGGAAGAAGCTAATAGTAAAGAATGCTAGTTTCAAATTCTTGATTTGACTAATAATACTTCACAACTTGCAATTCTTAGTGAAAGATCCATGAACAAGGTGATGGATAACAAAGTGCAAATCTCTCAACACCACCAAATCTATGATATTTTATTTTTTGGCCAGAAAGATTCCTTGTAATAATCCATATGCCTATGCTTCATTGCCCAATTCCCTAACTCCCAACTATACTCAATTTCATTTTTTCCATATCAATAGAGAATAACCCCTCACATTTTTACTACATAATAAAATTAACAATTAAACACTCTCTATATAATGACAAGTTTCATAATTAAGTAATATAAAGAAAAATTTAATTATTATAAAGAATAATGAATATAGTTTTATTTTTGTGTGTGTGTGTATATATATATATATATATATATATATAAATATACTATATATATTTATTTATATAATTTCAATCATTAAAATATTTATTAACTGGATATGAATTTTATAATTATTTATTTAAAATAATTAAACATTTAAATTTAAAATCTCTGGGATTCACGACTCTTTTCCTCTCCATAAACCGGGTCACAATAAGATTATAAACTGGGTCACAACCTAGGGAAATTCAGGAAATTCAACATTACTTCGTCACTAATTGAGCTACCCTTGAGACTTACTATATATATGTTCTTGGACATATAAAAATGAATATTTTTTTTAATTAATAATTTATATTATGAATTACATCTCTTAATGTAATTCATTTCTTTTAATACAACTTGAGTGGGCCTAATGGTTAAGAGCATGTGTTTCCTCCTAAGAGGTCACAAGTTCAAAACCAAAGGGTGGTAGAGTATGTATACCTTAGTAGACTTAGCAGCCAAATCATTGCCTGGAATATATATTTTCTAAGGAAGTCCTAGGGGCTAGGGTGAGGTTGTTGGTACTAAGCTAGCCCACAAGTATACTCAATTAAGAGTTCATAAGGCACAAAGCCAATATAATAATACTCATAGGCATGAAGCCATTAGAACAATATTTATCATGTCACTAGTGGGGGTTTCCATTTAACCAACCAAGATAACCCCAATTCACTAGTGGGGGTTTCCATTTAACCAACCAAGATAACCCCAATTGACCATCTTTATATTTTATATTATAATAATAAAGGGTTAGTTCAATTGGTGGGGTTCCTGGTGTTAAATGAAGGGGGTTGATGCCCTCATGTCACTAGTAGGGGTTTCCATTTAATCAACCAAGATAACCCCAATTGACCATCTTTATATTTTTTATTATAATAATAAATAGTCTCAAGGGTTAGTTCAATTGGTGGAGTTCCTGTTGTTAAATGAAGGGTGTTGATGCCTTTGTGGTTAGGCTTTGCCAATAAAAGATTTAATCAACCAAGATAACCCCAATTGACCATCTTTATATTTTTTATTATAATAATAAATAGTCTCAAGGGTTAGTTCAATTGGTGGAGTTCCTGTTGTTAAATGAAGGGTGTTGATGCCTTTGTGGTTAGGCTTTGCCAATAAAAGACGGGTGCATCAACCTGTAGTCTAACCATAGTTTAACCAACTTGGAAATTCCAACAAGTTTTTGATAAAATTATGACAAGAATTAGTCTAACCAGCTTGGAAATTCCGACAAGTTTTTGATAAAATATGACAAGAATTTTTGTAAACCCAGTTGGAAATTCCGACAAGTTTTTGATAAAATATGACAAGAATTTTTGTAAACCCAAATTAGAGGTGTTCGAGGGTGCCCAACCCTAGAGGATTTTGATGTTGCTGAATCCATTTTCACCATCAAAATTCCAACAAGTTTTGGATAAAATATCACAGGAATTTTTGTAAATTGTCTTCAAGATTTTGGATGCCCTAGAAGTTTTTGATGGGGCTGAATCTATTTCCGTCTAACTTCAACATTTTAGGTCCCTATGGTTTTTGATGGTGTTGAATCCATTTCCACCATCAAAAAACTATTCAAACACTAATACCACTAAATTTTTTGATTTTTTTTTTTTATGGCAATTCTGATAATTTTTTCACTAAATAAACAATCAATAAAAAAATCCAAAATATCAAATAATGTGAATAATACAAATTTGATCGTTGGTTCGAAACGCGTCGACAAATATCTTTTTCATGTGATTTACGCTGAAGCTCTTCTTACAAATTTGATTGTTTAAATTTACAATTTTAACCCACTCTTCCACAAAAATAAATTAAACTTTTATTACGAAGACATATATATTTAAATTTACAATTTCAACACAATTTTAAATAAAATTAACTAAAACATTTATTACGAAAACATAAAACACTTAAAAAAACGCTATAATTACAATTAAAATGTCCATGGGCCAGATATGCAGTGTTTATACACCTTTACCATTCAAGATAGTTGTAAGTTCCCTCCGGAACATGGCATTTTCAAAAATTTAAAATACTCATGTCGTATGGATGACGATGGGAAACGCCAAAAGTGGGTCACTGGTTCCAGTTGGGCCACAACTCTGTACGTGATGGTAACGCAAGTCAAATGGATTAGTTTAATGGTTAAGTATGTCAACATGGAGTAAGCCAGATGCCAAGAGAGTGCCTCGCACGTATTAATTGGAGCATCGAAAGCGGATACGGGCGGAGGATTTGGAAAGCAGTGGTACAGTCATACAGTCACAGGCATAGGCATGGATGCAAGCGAGGCAGAAGAGGTTTGGATTCGTTTTCCATACCTAACAGGGCCCTGCAGATCCATGATGGAGGACATTGCTGAATCCATTGAACAGCAGCTGGGCTCTTTTCTCCACCCAACAAGAACTCCACCAGATGTTACCCATTTCACCAGTCCCCGAGGAAATGCGGAAGGCTCCTTCATACTCAGATCTGGGGCAAATACATCGCAGGTAGTTTTGTTATTCTCAATGGGTTACGGCATTTTTTCTCCACATCGTTTTCTTCCCTCAGGATTTCTTTTCTCACTAGTGCTGTCCTTTCTCCTCTTGCTAATGATTCTTTTTCGCGTCAAATTGGGAAGTGCAGGTCAGGTTTGTATTTGGTTGGTGGATTCACTGCAAGCTTGGGACTGGAACTCTGGATGCAGCAACGCTGTTTGTGATGTTGGGTCCGGGAAACGATGCCCCCCATTTTATGATGGAAATAATACAGAATGATTCCTCTAATTTCATTCTCTTGCTGGACCTGTTACCCAGGAAGGACCTTGTCTTCAACCCTGATTATCTGAAAACATTCTATGAAGACACAGAGCTGGAAAATTACAGGCAACTTGTTGAAAAGGCCCCTCAATCCCAGTTCTATGTTCCGTCTTCTCTTTATGTTAGGAGTGCCGTGTCCCCAACTGCCCTGTTGTTCAAGTTTAGAGATCTCAGTTCACCCCACGATTTGCACTCATTAGTGGAGGAATTGATTCATCCCACAGCCAATAAGGTGTTTCGGACATGGGTTGATGCTTTTGATGGCTGTCATGGGCGGCCTGAGGTGGAGGAGGAGGAGAAGATGATGATTTTGGCAAGGGATGAGCAGATTAGAAGTATAGGGATTGAAAAAGATCTTAGTTATCTGCCCAAATTGTTTGGACAAGAGATTGCAGACCGTGTGATTGCTGCCATTAGAAAGGGTCAATGAATCAGGCAATATCTTAAGGTATGTTGAGTAAGTGCACCCAATCTTTATTTTTTACGCTTAGGCGGGTGCAATTCAGCTTTTATTTACCTCTTCATACACGAGCTTGTGCTTCTTTTTCATTGGATTTTCTGTATTTTAGGTCTTGGATTCATTGTATTTGCTTTCATTAATCTGTAACTAGATTTTTACACAATTATTGTGCTCTGTTTCTGGGTGCATTCGAAGAGGGTATGCCAACATAAAGTTGGCTATCCTTGTAAATTTGTGTCTATTGTTCTATTTATTCCATCCTTCAATTCCGACCTGCCGCTGCCTATCAGTTCCTTCAAAATGCCAAAATAAAGTTGGATATTCTTGTAAATATGTCTATTGTTTTATCTATATTTCATCCTTCAATTCCTACCTGCCTCTACCTATCAGTTCATTCAAAATTGGAAAATTAGCTCTCACAAGCCGGAGTGTGAGCAAGGGTGCCTAATAAGCTTGGAGTTATGTCTGAGCTTTAAGCTTCACAAGTTCTCTCCTTTCTTTTAGTAAATCCACAAAATGTTTTGGACATAAAAGTTTCTAGCAGCGCTAGGGTTCTGTGCATGTGGTCTTAATGCAGACAGATCTCCTCTGCAACTTCAAGCAAGTCATCTTCAAATTCAAAACAAATTTGTCAGTTTTGAGATGTCTAGCACAAACACCCTCCCATGTTACCAGCTGGCTCTCATTTTCATGTTTCGATTCACTTCAGGGGACAGCAATGTGGAGCCTATGAGGCTCAAATCAGTAACTTCAACAAAACCTATTTTTGGTATTAAAGATCAATCTTGCACTTGGGACTAGTTCATTATGGTATATGGGATTCAGAGAATTATTAAAATGGATTTACAATGTGGCGAAGAGTAGGTTTTCTCAGAAATTCAAATCCAGGCTTTGCCGACGCCACATCATGTAAGAGTACCAAAGATATGTAATTGACAAGTTTAATATGATAGCCGATGAGGGGAGGTGCCCTTAGTGAACTTATGACACCAAATCAAGAGGTGAATTTAGACATTGTACTTCTACTTCCTTGAAAAGCTTGTATGGAGATGAGACTGATGCATGATTAGGTTATTTTCCTTCTCAGCTCTGTATGTGGAATTGGGTTTTCTAGCTTTGAATAATCAGGCAAGGGAAGTTTTCATGAATTGTAAACTGTATGTTATTTTAGGAATAAAGACACTGCTGATTGACAAATGACTGCGTTATGTTTGATTGAATTACACATCATTGAGACTTTACTAAAACATCCAGTAATTTTAACATTTATTAGAATTCTGATGATTTGCCTTATTTTGGAGTGACTCCAAAATGCTACACCTATTCATGGTTCAGTGTATTGGACATAGTCTTTTGATAAGCTTGCTTTACAACTCATGCAGCTGCTACTGCCTCTTTAATGCCTTGCATTTGCACCATTTAAGCTCAGCCATATTCTGGTGACGGAATATATAAATTTTACTGTACAATCGTCCCTGCTACCATCTCTGAACTCTTAAATTTCCTACATAACAATTGCCAAATAGCATGGTCTTATCATTTTATTATATTTTCATGATAAAGAAGATGATGCTAGGATTCTTACACAACTGAATAAATGCAGAGAAAAATATAGCTTTCATGTTTTGAGATTATGTGCTAATACTACCATAATTTTACATGGGAAATCCAAAAGTGATTTGTGGTTAGTGCAGATTTCCTCAGACATGGTGAGCACTGAGAATTTGGTGCTTAATGAGCAGGGAATGGCGTCAGACTCCAACTTCTCCACCTCAAAATATAAAATTTGCAAATGTGGTCAAGAAAACAATTCCTATGTAACTCCAAACATTTGGGGTTAGATTAGGGTTTTGATGCTCCGTCTCCCTATGTTCTAAAATATATATTAAATGCACCAATTAAAAAATACAATAACAAAACAAACTATCCAAACTCTCTTGATAATGAATCCTCATTACAACTTAAACTTGTAGCTATGTTGGAAAAAAAATACTCTAAACGAATGAATCAGAACTATAATGCATAACAACAATACATTTCTTCCACTATTTCAGCAATGTCTTGATTCCGAGTTTCTCATATTGATTCAAGTGGGATATAAAAGAAATTCCATAGATAATGATTTTAATTGTAGCTTTTTTCAGCGGTATTGGGTTTCTTTCTGAACAGATCATTATTATTGTTTGCTCCGAGGGGAGCTTTGAACTCCAGATTTTGAAAGAGGGTATTTTCCAACAAAGCCAGAGTGTCCCAATGGGGGAGTTGAACTGTCATGTTAAGTAATCGATTACAGACTTTTATTTTCTGACGGTTTCGTTTTCTCTTTTCCATGAAGTAAGCATTTTATTTCTTCTGCAGGGTTAGATATTTTACTCATCTATATTCAGAAGACAAATCTCCTCACCTGTTAAAGTCCAATTTAACTATTAACATTGTTCCATGAAAAAACAACGCTGCATATGATTTAAAGCAAATTTCTTACACTTTCCACCAAATAATGAAATCTCAGTCTTACATAAATTACAATATTGACTTGAAAATAGGGATTTATACCTGGAAGGTTTATTGACGATTAAATAGGTTTTTATACCTGAAAGGTTTATTGATGGTTAAGGGAAGAACTTTGATCCATTATATATTATAAAATATATAAAATCAATAAATTTGTTTAATATACTTTTTTTTGGTCGATCAAGTTATTTTCATTAATTCATCATGAAACGTTTTCATTAATTTATCAACAAAATTTTATATATGATTTGCAATGGACTCCCAACGCTACATATGATTTAAAACAAATTTCTTACACTTCCCACCAAATAATGAAATCTCAGTCTTACATAAATTGCAATATTGACTTGAAAATAGGCTTTTATACCTGGAAGGTTTATTGATGATTTAATAGGTTTTTATACATGAAAGGTTTATTGATGATTAAGGGAAGAACTTTGATCCATCATATATTATAGAAAATATAAAATCAATAAATTTGTTTAATATACTTTTTTGGTCAATCAAGTTGTTTTCATTAATTTATTATCAACAAAATTTTATATATGATTTGCAATGGACTCCCCACTGGACTCCCAACTCTTCCGGCATCCGGCCTTGCATGATTTGCAATGGACTCTCTACTCTTCTGGCCTCATTTCGACTAGATTTTGTTGCCTGGGCCTCATTTCAACTAGATTTTGTTGGTGGCCGGACCTTTGTTGGCCTCATTTAGACTGGATTTTGTTGGTGGCCGGACCTCAGTTCGACTAGATTTTGGATTTTGTTGGTAGCTAGAAAGCCTCATTTTAACTGGATTTGTTGGTGATTTTGGATTTTGGATTTTGTTGGTAGCTAGAAAGCCTCATTTTAACTGGATTTGTTGGTGATTTTGTTAGTGGCCAGAAAGCCTCACTTCAACTGGATTTGTTGGTGATTTTGTTAGTGGCCAGAAAGCCTCACTTCAACTGGATTTGTTGTTTTGTTGTTTGTTGGTGGCCAGAAGAGAGACAAGACTGGGCCTCATTTCGACTAGATTTTGTTGCCCTCATTTCGACTGGATTTTGTTGGTGGCGGGACCTCAGTTGGACTGGATTTTGGATTTTGTTGGTATCTAGAAAGCCTCATTTCAACTGGATTTGTTGGTGATTTTGTTAGTGGCCAGAAAGCCTCACTTAAACTGGATTTGTTGTTTGTTGGTGGCCAGAAGAGAGACAAAAGCTAGATGCAAAATGCAATAACCAGATCATTGACATGGCCCGGATACACTTAAATGCCGAAATACATGGAGTACAAATACATAACCAGTTTGCATTAGAGATTACGAGGTTGAGCCGAGGCCTGCCCAACTTGATGCGGATCATGAGGACCGGGTCCCGTGATCATTAAATTCCAAATGTTCCATAATCTGATCGAATCTCTCCATGAGGCGTGGCTGGCTTATCAAATTTGTCCAGCACAATCCACTGGTTATGCTAAAGATGGCTCCACTGATTATGCTAAAGATCGTTCACGAAGGAAGTCACTTCGTTTTTATCATTGTGTCGTTGCTATTGCATTTCAACGAGGCGTGTTGTGACACCGTGAAGCTGTCTAGCAATTGTCTCATTGAACCAGGCTTGTCTAACAATAGTCTCATTGAACTAGAAATAGTATCATTGAACCAGGCTTGTTGTGACACCGTGAAGCTGTCTAGCAATAGTCTCCAATGAGGGTGGTTCATAAACGGGATTAGGAGAGGAACATTTTCTTGAGCCAGATGAGGGTGGTTCATGCACGGGATTAGGAGAGGACCATTTTCTCGAGCCAATTCACCGTTCGAGATCACCTCTAGACCCCCTTCACCTTCCATCGCACCCTCCCTTCTTTCACAACCCACCCCTTCTCCGCAGGGAGCCCCATGTCTGGCAGGCCCCTGTTGCCTATACATGACTCTACAGCTGCCTTCCACCAAAATTCAGACCAACTCCTCCCAAGGGAGCCCTGGCTAGCTACAACCAGCTCCCCATCACACCAAGAAGAAACAGGAAATTCCCTCGACTAGCCGAACAGATACAGAACCTTTCCAACGAAGGCCCTCCCATAAACGAATAACTCCGCAAGAGCCCTAGAATCATCACCATCGGAGGATTATACGCTTGACGGAAAGCCCAGACGCACGGCAGGAAGTAGTTTTTTCACCCTGCGAATTAATCCAAGCAAGTTCCATCAAAACCAAACAAAAGCTACAATTTTTGGTTTCCCCCACAAAATTCCCGACATTGCCAAAAGAAAGAGCCCGCATAGACAAGAAATTCACCCAAGCTACAAAACGCCAGAAGATGGAGGTGAAAGCTCAGTCACTTAACCAGTCCACAGGAGCACACGAGCAGAACCAGAGCTCTTCTGCCACAATGCCGGCTTTGCACCCACCTGCTCCACACTACACCAGGCCACCCTTTCGCACCAGGGTCCCAGATCCAAACATTCCTTCGCTTACCCTCGACCTGGCCACCTTCCCTCCTCTTGACATATACAATTGTGCTTACAGGGCACCAAAGAGCGGGCATGTACAGGTAAACCGCCTGCGCCTCACCAGCTTCTATGACTCCCATTACTTACCACTTTCTATCACTCCCATCACTTACCAACTGTGCCTCACGACTTTCTTACCAAAGCGACCAACTGTGCCTCACCACTTTCTTTTACTCCCATTACTTACCAAAGTGGCTGCCAAATAAGGTCCCTGCTTCCAATTTATTTCACTTACGTTTCTCGATTTCTCGAAGGGTCCAGGCGCTCGACTGACTGAGTCCCACTTGTCCTCAGATCTCACGTCAAAACATCCCTTGGAGAGCGTACCTCCCTGCCTCGAAAATTCAATACGCCTTGATCATACACCCACTGGGATTTGTTTAATATTAGTTTATTATAAAAATATTTTATTTTATTTCTATATTTTTAATATTTTTCTTTTCAAATTTACTAAATATATTTTAGTTATATTTTAAGTTATTGTTATTTGGCAAATTCTTTAAAACCTGTTTATCTACCATCTAAATATTGTAAACAAAAGAGACACAATTTCATTTTAGAAGGGGTAGATAATTAGTTATAAAAGGATCGATATGTTTGTAACTAATCCAGGTTAAGATATAGTATAAATATCATGAATGCGAGAGACAATATCATTTTAGAAGAAGGTAGATAATTAGTTATAAAAGGATCAATGTGTTTGTAAATAATCAAGGTTAAGATATAGTATAAATATAACGGGAGAGACGATATCATTTTAGAATTTTTTTTAGAAGGACAGCTAATTAGTTACGGAAGTATCAATGTGTTCGGGAATCATTAAGGTTTAGGATATAGCATAATGTTATAATCGGTTTAGATCAGATCTATCTAAGTAGATTTAAATTTAGGATATAGTATAACGTTATAATTTGTTTAGATTTTTTTAATTTTAGATTTATCATGTCTTGAGAGGGATTGAATTTTTTGAGGTGTAATTTTTTTTAGAATGTATAACTTGAGTAAATGTTTGCATCTTGAAGTATTTGATCTTTCTCGGGGCATGATAAATATGGTGTTAGATGGATCTAGGCTAGTTGTGAGGGAAGCAATGGCATATTTTTAGATTATCATTATTATGTATATGTTTGAGATGAACCTCATACTTTGAAATTTACATTGTGTTTTCTTTCCTTGACATGAACATATAATTATGTTTTTTGTCTTGAATAGTTTGTAGGTCTTTATTTAGATGTTTTGAGTGGTTTGTGTGTGTCTATGTTTCGATGCTTTGAGTGGTTTGTGTGTTTATGTGTTTGGATTTAGATGTTAATGTTTGTGAATGTTAGAGTTTTGTGTTATATTTCTATATATGTATGAAATGAACATTTTTTTAACGTCCACGAGACTAGATATAGTCTATGGGACCACTAGTTTCTTTGATGTTTGCCTTTTGCAATTCAATCCTTTTATTATTCAAATTAATGATGAGTTGAACCAACCTTCTAACAGTTCCCTCACTGAAAAGACAGTGCCAAGGAATCATTATTAACATATTGTTGTAACTGTCTCTGAAAGCATCACATTCCAAAATGAAATGTTTTTTTGATTCCACTACCTTAGAAGTGCAAAAAGTACACACCCGCTCTTCCCAAGCTTCTTTAGGCCTTTTCCACCGATTTGTTTCGCACTGTATTTGATTGGAGCAATAAGAATCTTTGCTCTCCATGGAATGCTATCTCCAATGTACTCTTTTTGCTGAAGATCACACATGGGGTTGAATTCTTGAACATAGTACTTCTTCTTTCTACCCAACTCTTTTCCCCATATATGCTTATGAAACTTCTCCATAACAAAACTCTTTAAATCCTTGCTATTTGTGGGATATGCATTGAGGTAAATATTCCATTTTTTGCATCCATTTGTTGTTTTGTCTCCATGATTTCTTTCTTACACTCATTTTTTCATTGAAGATAACGTTAGGCTATCTACCTTCTCCCATTTGCTCAATTCTCTGAAGATATTTTATGAGACATACCATAGCAATTGCTTCGATGGAAGAAGTTCATGTTTCACTCAACATTATCTCATAAGAGATCAAACTTTTTATTTTAAACTTGCTCATGATTAAACGTTTTTGGATTTTCTCAATTTGCTTCCATTTTGAGATAGGGACGTTACTAGCTCACAATTCACACCCATATAATATCACTAGACAAACTAGGAGCCCAAAAAGCACTTCAATTGTTTTCCAATCCCATAACTATGTAATTGTATATTAGTAATTAGTTGATGATGAAGAAGGAAGACAATCTTGTCAATATTTTGTAGGAAGATTGATATTGCACATCTATTTCAATTAATTTTAGGTATCACTGTTTTTGACAATTAATTAATTTAAGTATGGGGGTTTATGCAGTGCATTATATTAGATATCATTTTGGGATTCAACTGCGTTAAGTAAGTCATTCACGTATGACCATTTCCATGAGAGGTAGTCGTAACTGACTAATTTCTCATGATTTTT
>APFE031277328.1:0-14365 GCA_000404065.3 Pinus taeda | reverse complement strand
CTATGCACTGTATCTCAAGGACGAGTGGCTCCAATTCCAAATCAAAACATTGGCCCAGAGGGGCACAATCCCATTCCAAAATTATGGCCAGTTTATGCATCTATGTGGTATTAGTTTAGCTGAGGATAAAGCCAAATTAGCAGAATTTTACCTACACAATATGGCACTCCCTGATATGAATTTATGGGATCTGAATGCTACATTGGGAGACCTACAACTCATGGCTGTGGCTTCTTGGATGAGCCATGAAGAAAAGAGAGCAGTGGAAATTCAAAAGATAATGGAAAAAGAGTTAAGTGAGCCCCTGATGGTAAGGGCTGAACCAAAAAACCCCTCAGCTCTCATCTATGCTCATCAACACCTTTCAAGCAATCCTCAAGTTCTCCCTAATTATGTTGATAGGCAAGCACAAGCTATCGCTCATTTTGAAGATATGGAGAGATTATTTGGTGATGACTACCTTCATGCTTGCATGAGAAGGTGGAATACATTGTCATATAGCTTAAATATTAGGGAGTATCACTCCCCAGCCAGAATGAGGGAGGCTATGGTGAGAGTTCCCCTATACAAACAATCAATGCAAAACTTGAAGGCCAACTGGATTGGTCTTAAGTTCAATCCTCCACTACTATTAGGATTGTTGGAAGGGGTCAAGGAGGAGGAAGAACAAAAACAATGGGAGGAAGTGGACATAACAATAGGTTTTCATGACAGAGAGGGGGATATCACCTTAGAGGCTTGGGATGTCAGGGAAGCTGTTAAAGCTATTAAAGATGAAGAACTAGATTAGTTGCTTATAGGATGAGCAACCCATTCAGCAGGGGGTGATGATGAGCCCCATAAATGGGTAACTATATGGGCTCATTAGCCTATCATTCTCATTTAATCCACCATTCTCAATAGTTTTGTGCATGTTTTTGAATATATTTATGTCAAAAGAGTGAATGGGGATAGTCACTTTACCACATAGTCTGATGAGTGTTTATTGCATATTTTTGGACATTTTTTGACAAGGACTGGGCATTTATGACTAGATTGGCAGCCAAAATCGAAGAAACAGGGCTAAGGACTTATAGGAGGGGTGTTTCCTACATTAATGACCCCTTCCTCAACTTCTCCACTAGCAGCTCGGAGTACAAAGGCCCACAATGATGATCCAAAGGGGAAATCGAGCAAGTTTAGTAGAGCTGCCATTATCTTTAGTTTAGGCAGCCGAGTTCCTTAATTTTAGGAGGACTGCTGGGAGTCCCCACTTGTATAAATAAGAAGGCTTCAAGCTACAAGTTAGCCATTTGATAGTCTATTTTCGCACTTTTGTGCAGTCTTGTACTCAGCTCATTTTCGAGCTCTTTTTGCAGACAGTTTTGTGATGTAACTATTATTTTTTTATCAATGAAGATGAATCTAGCTTTGAACCAGCACTGATATTTTCTAGAGGGATGAAGCTCTTGGGTTAGGGCCCAACCCAAGCTACCCATCACCTCCTTTGTGTATTTATATGTTTTATTCTTGCATTCATAAGCTAATTTCTGTTGTTTAGGTTAAATCTTGCTTTGGTAAAATAGGTTGCTTTTGATAGTTAAATTAGTTTTTCTTGCTTCAAGTTGCTTAAGTAGTTTGATGTAGTAATAGAGAAAGATCCAAAAAGACTACCAGCAAGTCTTGATCTCCTCTCTCCTTCCTTGGGACCATGATTTGATGTCAAGGCACTACCACTGCCACCAAAAACACAGTTTTTGCCTTTCATGCAATTGCTAGTGTGATGTTTTGAGTTGGAGAAGTTGATATTTGCTTGGATCCACATGCTTAGACCATTTCATGTTCATTTACCATGGATTTCTCACATAACTTTCTGTTTATAAAGTTCTGTTCAATAGTACTCTATTTTTAGGTTAGATTTTAAGTCAAAATAGACAAACTCTATTTTTCTTAGTTCTTTTTTAGGTCAGTTTTGAGAAGTAAGTGTGTAGCTCACTTGTAGAACATTCCAGCTTATCATTCCCCCATAACATAGCATGTACCAGTTCATCTCTCACAGATTTCTCCACTCATTCACCTCATTTCGCCAACTTGCCAAATTTTTGCATTTTTGCATAAAGTTGCTTTCTTGCCCTTTGAACAAATCCATCCATCTCCTTCATTCTTGATCTTCATTAATAGAGTCCTAGACCCATCAAAACCTTCATCCAGCCTTCATTTCCCTTCTCCCATCAATTTTCCACCTCCAAACCTCCAAACCTCCAAAAACCACTTTCGGCCTCCTACTGTAGATTCTCCTGTAGAAACTCCTATTGATCCCGTGCAACCTCTTGTAGAAGTTCATGCGAGAAATTTTTAGAATTATGATCACAATGGAAGTCTCCCCAAGGGTACTAGGGACTTCTTAGGACCCCTCCACACCTTCCTCACCATCTGCAAAAGCCAATTCCATCTTCCTTTGCCACCAAATCTCTACACAGTCACAACCAGCCAAATCATAAGCATAATAATTCCACATAAAAATACTCAAAAGTACAAAAAGATGATTTCTTCTCATTTCTCCTCAGAAGTAGCTTGAGTAAATGAAATTTCCCTTTTCCATAGTCAATGGTACCCATTTCAGTAGTTTCCATCTCTTTTCTTGCAAAATTAGGGTTTGCTAGGGTTTGTGTTTTAGTACATTTTTCCTTCTCTTTCTGCAAGTAGAATAGCCCCTATAGAATTAGCTCTCTTCCATCACAGTAAAAGCTTCTAATAACTCATAGAAGTTGGCTTAAGATCCTAGCGAACTTGTGCCAGCTGATCAAGTGACAGCTTGCAGTAAGAGCTAGTACTTGTGCATACAACATTGTTGCTTCCAAGTTTGTTACAAACTACTCGGGTTGATAAAAGTAAAGAAGGAAGCCCCAGGAGTTGCAACATTATTGCTGCAATATAGGAGCTCAGCAGGTATCATTGTCCATTGTGTTTGATTACCTCCTTGACATACCTTTGTTGTACTATCCAACCAAGGACAAACCTAGGAAGTCATTTCATTGAACCTTTTTTGCAAATTTTACGCAGGAAATCTCTTTCCTAGGCACAAAGCACCCCTTGTTCCTTGGATAGAGCATTGCATCTCACCCTAGCCCACTTTACACTAGCGTTGAAATGTATAGGTGCCTCTTCTACACTAGCATTGGACCTGGTTTTTTCCTGAATTTTTCCTTGGTTCTTGAGCATCTTTGTCGTCAGCCTACTTCCAACTGAACTCCCTGAGTCTTTAGTGTATTGTGGTCTCTCTAAAGCCTCCATTTGGTGCATTTGTGTTTTTTTTCCTTTGATAAGAATTGGTTTTGATTTTTCTTTGTTATTGCCACTTGGTCACGTGAAAACTAATTTTTTTTTATTGTTGATTGCTTAGATGAATTTTTGTTCTAGTCTTCTTTCCAAAAAGTGAAATTGAATCAGTAATTGAACATTTTAATCTTAGTTTTCTCCATTTTGAAAATTAACTCTGGCAAAAATAAAATTTTTGCATCAACATTTAGGGTTTTTCATGTGCATTAACGTAGGAATGGTTGCATCGGAAAGGAAGTTGCATCTGCTTCTTGTTTGCTACATATTGTGTGCTACATCTTGATTATTTATTCCCTTCCTTATCCATATTTTCATTCAAAGAGAAACTATTTCTATTTTCTCATGCTAGATTTACATTTTAGTATATTCAAGTGACATTCATGGTGAGTCCTAAAATTGAAACATAATCAAAGATAAACAGTAAAATTTATTGAATCAACCTAAGGAGAATTTGTAACATTAATGTAATCATTTAGAGGCTAGGCTAAAGACATGTTTCAACATCGTTAAACGTAGGATCTGTTGTTGTTTGCTAGCATTGCATCCCGGGGGTGAAATCCCGTTCCACGTATGTGAGTGTATAGGATTGTACTCCAAACACCTTTAGGTATATTGGTGGCGCTCCACACATGTAAAGTATATGGGTACTCTCTCATTGAATGATTACGCATTAGAAAACACTAGTACGGACTGCACCCCCACATACCTTCGTGTATATTTTGGGAGTTCCTAATAGGTTGCTATCTATCCATAGGTAGCTGAGTCTCCCCCCTTATATATTTTGATACACCAAGCACAACATTTGGGGATATTGGCTACCATACATTAAGTCCTTGGTTTGCTAAGGTGTATATTGTAGTTCCCAATTGCTTGGTAATCCTTTATGCCTAGATTACCCTCTTTTTGATTTATTTGTTTTTGTGTTAATAAAATTTAACTCCCAACATGGAAGAACAAAATCCCCTTCCTCGTTGTTTGTGTAGAATGCAAAATAAGCCTCCACTTCCTCCAGAGGCTACTCATAACCATCGTCCTATACATAGGAAAACACAAACTACCGAATTAGGAACATCGATAACTACTTTTGTCCCTCCATCCAATATTGATCAGCTAGAATCATCTATCCCTTTGAGTTCTAAACCCACGTTTACATCCATTATTATTGGTGAAAATGACACAATTGAAACAAGTCCCTGAAACTTTGCTACCTAAATTCATTGAGCCTGATCTCCTTGAGTCAGAGAATTTGTTTCTTGAGGTTATTGAACTTGAGGAGCCTCAACCATATTTACCTGAACCTTTGGGGCCTTCCTTGTCTATTCCTTTGTCTAAGACAAAACCAATATATCTTGGGCCTGACGGTAAACCTCTTCCATACAAACTTCTGGGCATTGAAGAGATCCCTCAAGAAGAGCCTCTTCCTTCTACTCCTGTTCATTGTGAACGACTTAATTTTTATCAAACCGAGCCTCTTCCACCTTGTCAACCTTAGACACAATCTCCTTTGCTTGATTCTTTGGGCTTACCACTGGATTTCTCACCACAATATTCATTTGGATTGTTAAGCATGATTGGAACTGATCTAAACTCTTACCCTATGTCCACCAATATGGTTGAGACATCAAGCATTGCATCCTCATCCATGTTTGTAAAATCACGAGAAGCTCATTTATATGGTGGCCTGTTTGTCCTACTTGTATATTAGTCATTATCTGGTACCTTTTCTAGTGCGGCTTCCAGTCCTTGGACCTGTCCCATGACATCCAATTTGGGAACAATGTTTGGTACCTCTCTTATGAATGCCACACAATCTGCTCCTCTTCCTCCATCTACACCTACAATAGAGCATTAGGTTGGCCCTTATGTTAGTGGGAAAATCTACCATCAAAAACCCAACCCTCTTTTTGTTGGTTACCCTCCACATGGATCACAATTGCCTCCATCATCTTCTCCTCCCATGGAAAGGGGGAAACCTATTGTTGGTGTATCTCAATATGGTAACTTTCCTAGTTACAGTCCTCCTCATCCTGGAATGTATTCAAGTGTTCGGAAAACTACTTTACCCGTACATCCTGGCTCATATTGGGATCGACTGTTAAATTATCAAACTATACCATCTTCATCGAAAATTCCCACCTATCTGTCATCACCTCAACAAGCTCAAATACATGTGATCCAACCTTTACAGCCTATTACAACGGTGTTTGGTTCTCCCCAGATCCCAATTCCTCAACATGTACAAGGTCCCTCACCTTCTTAATCGCTTTCACAAGGTACTCGTCAAGTTTCAGTAGGCCAAATTATTCAAAATTTGGCACAGTCTCAATCGAACCCGTACTAGGGGGAAATGCAAACCTCGATTAGGAAATAAGATGGATCACACCAAGTGCCTTTTCAAGGCCAACAAATCTAAACCCAACCATTCCAGAAACTTTATCACCATCTTGGGAATGGAAAACAAACCCACTTGTATGATGGTTATTAGAACCCTCCATGTTCTGGTAACCAGGTTGTCACACGGAATGAGTTATACTTGCGGACAAATATAACCTTCCTAGGAGTCTAAGACTCTCTAATGACAAACAAACCAAACAAGAGCTATCCTTCTCTAGATACACATCATTCTATGAGAATTCAAATGTTTTCGATCTTACCTTAGGTCCAACGCTTGTTGTAGCAGTCCAGCCTTGCTGATCCAGATGAGATCCTCCTTCACTTTCAGACCTGCATACACTAACAAAGCAAACGATTACATAGCATCTGAATATTCATCATAAAACAAAGCATATTTATCACATAGACCAAGGAGTACATGAAATAATTCATTAACAAATCATTGAGAAGAATGGACTTATTTGTATTTAATAATCAAAAAGGAACCATTACAACCTGAGCCTTGGTGTTGTGCAAGCTCCTCCCAGGGTCCAGCAAGAGATTTCCTCTACTTTGACAAGCTCACCCACTCCCAATATGGCAACAAGGAAGGATAGTGATCTCTCCTCACAAGTCAACAATGGAAGTCCTAATTCCGGCAGCATTTCCCTATAGAATGTTCAGCTTTCCACCTCTCCCTCCTTTGGCCTAATGCCTGTATTTATAGTATTCTAGAGGAGGTTATTCAGTTCCAACATCAATGGGATACTCCCTCTTTTGGATGGGGTAGCTCCTCTCTTGATGGGATAAGGTCCTCTATCATAGGGATGCATGAACCATCTGGAGGCGCTCAATACACGTCAAACACTCTTCTAGAAGGCTCTAGAAGTGACCACAAGTAACTTTTTAGAGATGAAACTCGCTCCTTTTGACCTTTACAGGGGTACGCACCCAACCTTTAGCTTACAGAGCGTATAAATATGCAGGTACAGTGTGTTTGGAGTGCGTACACGCAGGTAAGGTAGAGAGAACCTGCGTACCCAAAGATAAACATGTTTTCAAGTGACTTTCTCTCTCTTTGAAGTTTTGACATGAAGAGCAGAGGTATGGGGCTTGACAAAGAGGACAATGTGGCTATTGATGAGGCCACATAAACTGCAGATAGTCAAGGTGACAAAATTCAGTGTAACAGGAAGTTCCCAAGCGTATGCATCCA
The DNA here is from genome assembly GCA_000404065.3 of Pinus taeda. NCBI lineage: Eukaryota > Viridiplantae > Streptophyta > Pinopsida > Pinales > Pinaceae > Pinus > Pinus taeda. Next base: position 7,458 of record APFE031277328.1, on the reverse strand, counting down.
GTTTTGGATTATTCCTTTTTGGAATGCCCTCTCAAGGTATTCCTTAAGTTCCATTAAGTGTACCATTAACTGCCTCCATGTCCATGACGAGCAGATCGACATATTTTCAGGATTTTCCTTTTGGAAGTAACACATATTTCATTAAAATTGGAATTTTTTTATTACAAGGATATTATTAGAATTGTATTTTTGGTTATTTTAAAATTCTAGATCCACTATTTAATTCCAAATATAATGAAATATGTGCTAAGTGGTCATACACCACATTCCAATCTGAAGGTAGGGTCTATGCCTTTTCCTTTCACAGGTCAAGGTACTAATCCTTTTCAGAGTTGGACTAACCCTATGGTTAGTGGGATCGGAATTGGGAATCCATTTTTTGGCCAACAAGGGTATGTGCCGTACTCCTTGGTTAATTCATTTCAAAGTTTTCCACCCTTAGCTTATGCTTGGAACCCTTACCAAGAGTTGTACACTCCTTATAATAATTCGTTAGGAGGAAACTTTGCCGGTTATGCAGGTTTTTTCACTGGAGTTGGTCAAACTCCAAGTTTTGCTGGACCACAACGGTCATCTTTTGGTTCAACAGGTTCTACCAGTTACTTTGGGCAACCTAGTGCCTTTCAAAATCCAGGTCATTCTTTTCAGACTTTCGGGAACATCACCCAATCTGGGTGGAATCCCAAAGGTCCTCCGAGACTTCCTTTTCTAGCTACACTCAATCTGCCAGACTTGACTAAGTTGAAGAACGATCCGATCAAATACAATTTGGCTTGGCCTTCGGTCCCAACCAAACTTCCATTGGATATTCAAAAATTCGAAGGGAAGATCGGTGAAGACCCGGGTGACCATGTAACCACATTCCATTTATGTTGCTCATCAAACTCCCTCATTGATGATTCGATTATGTTGAGACTATTTCAACGCACCTTAACTGGCAATGCAACTAAGTGGTATATAGAGTTTCTAGGGGGCGCTTTTACATATTTCACTAATTTGGCTAACATTTTCTTAAACCATTTTCAGTTCCCTGTCTGCTGCGAAGCCGAAACTAAACTTCTGGCCAATTTTCATTAGGACACGACTACTCACTCGGATCATATCTAGGAATTGAGACAGAGAAAGAGACTCATTAAAGCTGAAATTCCACCCGAATTCCGTCTTGAATGGTTTTTAAAATCATTACAACCTGAGATCTCCAAGGATGTTTCTATGTCCAGAGTTTATTCCGAAGAGCAGGCTATCTTTTGTGCCCAGCAGTTAGAACTGATATATTCTCAGTTTGGGACCCTTAAGAAGATCTTGCCTGATGCTCCTAGATCCATGGTTGATGTAGCCAAACTGAAGCCAGGCCCACATGCTGACAGTATTGTTGGATCGATTGATGTGAATGTAGTGAACCTTCTAAGCCCATTGCAACAGTTGTCTATTCAAATTGCTTCTTCCAATCAGGTTACATCGTCTACTACTCCACCTTATCAACCTTCTTCCATAAACACCGTTCAAGCTTCTAACCCCAAAGGAAATAAAAATTCCAATGGGAAGATGAAGGGACGAGGTAAAAAGAAGAATCAATATGGGAAGGGTAATGCGAATAAGCCCAGCAATAATGCTGGTGAGGGTGGAAAAGAGTCTAAGAAAAAAGTTAAGTTTCCATTCAAGCTATGCAGTGGAGACCATTTGACTCATCTCTACCCAAAAATTCAAGATGCTCAGTGCTTGTTAGTGTAGCAAGGGTCTTATAGCTCCCAAAATGTCTTAACTAACCCTTTTCCCCAAGGGCAACAATTTTTTTCTTGTGCGAGTTCAAACCCTAGTACCTCTGTAGGGGGCAAACAGGAGGGGGACAATTCTTCAAATGTTTTCATGATGGGTTCTCATGTCAGTGTGGCCACATGGTCATGTGATTATGGTGAAACTAAAACATCCAAAGATAAATATATTCATGGAACTACATATCCACTTCATATTGAGTGACCCTCTTTCGAGTCTATACCTCAGATACCGAAAGGTTCCGCCAAACATGTGACTATCAACCCTAATGCTAGGGTAGCCTAGAACTACTCCATTGTAGGAGATCTCGCTCAAATTCCATGCGCTATGTATGCTTTAGAGATCCTCCAGTCATGTCCAACTCAACAAAGTACTTTGCTTTCAACGATAGGGGCAGTTGATCCAAACAATTCTTTAGTGCTCACTTTTGACATGCTCAATGTCAAAAAGAGACTTCCTCATCATATGGATTTTCAAATAAAGTATACTTATTAGAAAACTAACATTTTTCGAACAGTTATAGATGAGGGAGCTTCCACATGCGTAATGTCTATGTCATGTTGGAAGGCCATTGGATCGCTTTCGTTCGTTCCTTCACCCACACTCTTGACAACATTTGACGGGCATTCTCATAGCCCACATAGAATTATCCCGACCTTTCCTATATGTGTTGGAGGAAATATCGTTAATATCGAAGTAGAAATCATTGATGCCAACCTCGATTACAATCTCCTCTTAGTATGAAATTGGATTTATGAAATTGATGCCCCGTTTCGACTCTATTTTGAGTCCTCTTTTTCCTCATGAGGGGAAAATTGTTAAGGTTGATCAATTAGATTATTCTCCAATTGACCCTCGTGAAAATTTAGATTCTACTGTTCCGTTAGTAGATAACCCCTGCCAACCTATTGAGAATATAGGAGTTGGGATGTATTCTTCATTGATGGGTACATTTGATCTTCCCACTCTTATAGCTAGAATCAATGTCATTTCATCGTCCAAAGAGTCTTCACGAGAATAGTTCTTGTGGACTCATTATTTTTCAGACCCTTGGACCTTGCCTTTGCCTACAACCACATTAGATGAAGGACAAGTTGGTGGAATGGAATTCCCTTTGTCTGTAGCAGAGCTTAGATATTAGTCTATCATTAACTCTGTAGATGACCATCCTACTCCTTTTCAAGAGGAACAATTAGATGGAGATGTGGCCCCAGCTTGGACCCTTGACTCTAATTTTGCTATGGATTTCTTAGATATAGTTTTACCATACGAGGAAGCAATCTTAGAAGCAATGATGGGTGTAGATCGACCTTGGGAAGAATTACACCATCATTCATATTTTCTTCCCCTATTACGAGAAGTCAAGTCCAGGTTCTCCAATATTCTTACTAGCAATGTTTGTACGGTTTCAAACCCTTTGGCTCCACCACTCATCTGCGCCGAAGGTAACATGTCGGTCATTTCAAAAAACGTACCAATAAACATCTCTAGGAACCCTAATATCATAGAAAATTTCTTCATGGGATCCAAGTGTTCCCCTGAAGAGATTCAGATTTACACCAACTTCTTTAAAGAGTTTTGGGATGTTTTGCTTGGTGTTATGAAGAAATGCCTGGTATTGATCCATCCATAATTTTGCATGAGATCAAGATGTATGAAAATGATAAGCTGATTCATCAGAAGCTTCGACCGATCAATCCTAGGAAAGCAACAACTATTAAAGCTGAAGCAAAAAAGCTGCTCAAGGTGGGATTCATGTACCCCGTTCCTCTAACAGATTGTGTTTCTAATCCAGTCCCGGTTGATAAAAAATAAGGAACGATCTGTGTATGCATTGACTTTAGGGATTTGAACAAATCTTGTCTGAAAGATAATTACCCCACACCGTTTATTGATAAGATAGTTGATGAATGTGTGGGTAATGATATTTTTCCTTCATGGATGGATTCTCAGGTTATAATTAGATATCTATCCGTCTAGAAGACTAACATAAGACATGTTTCATATGTCCCTGGGGTACCTTTGCATACAAAAAATGCCTTTTGGTCTTAAAAATGTTGGAGCCACGTTTCAATGGGCCATACGCTTTCCATGACATCAAGCATATCATCGAAGCATACTTGGATGATTTAGCCACCCCTTCTTGAAAGAGAATCGCTCATCTTGGTCACCTTCGGTTGGTTTTTGAGAGATGTTGATTTTACAAGATTAGGTTGAATCCAAATAAATGCATTTTCATGGTTACATCTAGTCGGTTGTTAGGGTTCATTATGTCAACTGAAGGGATTCGAGTTGATCCCTTCAAGGTGGAGGCAATAGTTCAGTTTTCTCCCTCGTCTTCCATCTGACAACTTCAAAGTCTTCACGGAAGGAAAATTTCTTGAGATGGTTTATAGCAAGCTATGTTGAGATAACTAAAGGGTTTATGTGCTTGGTCAGGAAAGGACTTCTATTTTTATAGGATGACTTTGCGCAACAATTTTTTGATGCCTTGAAGCATCCGTTGATCTCTGACTCACTTTTGAGTCCATCAGATTATGGTAGAGATTTCCTTTTATGTCTTGCAGCTACAGAATCAACCATAGGTATGCTTTTGGTTCAAGAAGATGATGCTCTCATGGAGCATGTCATTTACTACTTGAGTTGAGGCTTGGTAGGCCCTGAACTATGCTATTCTCTGATTAAGAAATTAGCCTTGGCAGCTGTCCATGATGTCCAGCGGCTTCGCCATTATATTCTGCTACGCAAAACATTTGTCTTAGCAGTGGTCAACCCTTTCCAATTTGTCCTCCATAGGCAAGTGATTGGGGGCAAATAAAATCGATAGATTGTTATTTTACAAGAATTTGATCTCAAGTTCTTGTCGGCCAAGTCTAAGAAATCATTGGTTCGGTATCCCGAAAGAGATTGTCACTGAACATGGCAGTCATTTCCAGAACCAACTAATGACCTAATTGGCTCTTAAATTGGGCTTTCGGAAGGAGAATTCGTCTTCATATTATCCTTAGGCCAATGGCCAAGTAGAAGCCGTGAATAAGTCCCTCAAGATGATCCTGCAAAGGACAATTGACAAAAATTGCTCTAATTGGCATCTCGTGTTATATTCGGCTCTCTGGGCGTACCGAACCTCGATAAAGACTGCCACTGGTTTTACACCTTTTCAGTTAGTTTATAGGCTGGAATCTATATTTCCTGTTGAATGTAAAATTCCATCTCTTAAGCTAGTCGTTGAGCTCCTTCCAGAGACCTCTAGTCTCGAAGAGCGCCTCCTTCATTTGAAAATATCGATGAGCAGCATCGAGATGCTGCCACAATCAATGAGGCTCATAAGAAAAGGGTTAAAACTCAGTATGATAGAGCTATCTGTCCTCGAGTCTTTTCTAAAGGCGACCTATGCCTTGGGGGTAGACAAATTTAAGTTCATGTGGTATGGTCCCTTTATAGTGAAACAAGTTTGAGAAAAAGGGGCTTATGAATTAGTCGATTTTGAAGGGAACAAGTTGGTGAAGCCTCGAAATGGGCTCTACCTCAAGAAGTACTTTGCATAGGTTTCGGCCAAGCAATGGCTTCTTTTTATATTTTTTATTTTTGTACATATATTATCGGGATTTTTTTTTGATATCGACACTTTTTTGATCTACTTTGGCAGGTGTTGATGGATGACTTGGTCTATTTCAGATTCGCCGATGGTGCTAGTCGGCACACTCGGAACCTCGCTTTCGTAGCTTGGGTGATATATTATCCAACTGGTCAGTTGATGGTATCAAGGGGAGTATGTATTGGTCCTGCGTCAAATAATATGGCCGAGTATATTTCCGTCATTAATTTACTATCCGAAGCTATTTCTTATGGATTCAATTCATTGGTAGTCTATCTTGATACACAACTGGTAGTGTCACAATTAAATAACATTTATCGAGTTTGGGATCCTTATTTATATTGCCAATATTTGAGAGTGAGGGTGTTGCAAAGATCATTTGTTTATATTACTTATTTTCACATTCCATGATCTGATAGTTCATTAGTAGATTCTATTGCTAATCAAGCTTTAGATTGGCACATCATTCATTCATCAAGATAAAAATAAACATCAAAAAGTCTGAACTGTATATATATATATATATATATTATAAAATTTCCTGTGTGTACATAAAGTGTTTCAAAAATAATATACAAAATTGAGACTAAAATGCCCATAATCATGTCTAGTACATCTAATGACCTAGCTCAAAATGAGCGGCTAAGTAGGTGACCACTGCTTTGGCCACACGCCGAAAAAGGTGAACCCAATCACGTGGCACTCCTACCACGTGGTGCTGCATATCTTCTAGTAGATCTTCTATGGCCTCCATCGGTACCTGGTGGGTTAACCTCACCAAGTTTCGTTGGACTGCGTATAAAACTCTCTCAGTCTCTAAAGCCGCCTCTTCGACAACTCTTCCGTGACGCCTGTGTCGCAGGAATTTGGCTGGTCGTACTAGACCCACATATGGAATATGATCATTATATCAATCATTTAATCCCATCAAAAATATCTTTCAGTTCATTTTCATATTTGAAAAACTTAAAAACCATAAAAATTGATAAAAATTTTAAAAATGGTTACCTATCTCTTTGCGTTTGGTGGCAGCGCCAGATCTAGATCTCCCCTAAAATCCATGCTAACATAGGGATAGTGCTCCACAGCGATGATTTTCTACTCCCACCAGGAGAAGAAATCGTCATCAAAAGCAATCCTCCGTATGTCTTCGCCTCCAAGGCGTTTCATCAGGTCAGCCCACCTACCCATCTGAAGATCTCGGGAGCTACTGATAGGAACTAATACTCTGGGACGTAACCCTGGAACCTTCTCGAAGAAGAAGGAACAAAAAATGGTCCCATATCCAAAGTTCTTGGTATGTCCTTTCTAAATGGGGGATAGTTGACTCTTCATATTGGTTAGAAGAGGTGTACACCAGTTAAACATAGTAGTGAGACAATCTATGGCCAAGCTCATGGATAGTCGTGATGCTTGGTGCAATGAGGCTGATTTGTTTATCCTGGCTATGGTGAACAGTATGATCCTCAAGGACAAACTCTCTACATGTTTGATTGGAATATGGCTTCCAATATTATCCGGATGCCTTGAACAGTATATGTGTACGTAGTCTTCCATTGAAAGACTACCTCGTGACCGGCCTGTCGAATGTACAAATTCTCCTCTGCGGGAGAGACCAGGGATAAAGTAAATATCTTCTATCTCTATCCTTAAAGGCATTTGATCAATCATGAATGCATAATCTTCGATACTCCAATAGTGGATTAACATTTCAAGCAAGCAGGTGTTTACCTTCATATTAGGAATTTTGAAATTTTTTAATAAACCGCATCCCCTCAATGCATCTAAGGCTTGTTGATAATTCATAACCTCATCATCAATAGTAGCATGCTCCCTTTCTCTCCAGGTGTTACACTGAAAATTGTCACCATGACTATCTGCAGTTAATATGGCTCTATCAATAGTCATATTACCCTCCTTATCAAGCCTCATACCTCTGCTCTTCATGTCAAACTTCAAAAAGAGAGAAAGTCACTTAAAAACATGTTTATCTCTGGGTACGCAGGTTCTTCTACCTTGCCTGCGTGTACGCATCCCAAACACACTGTGCCTGCGTACTTGTACACTCTGTAAGCCAAAGGATGGGT
>APFE031277326.1:116524-140087 GCA_000404065.3 Pinus taeda | reverse complement strand
AGATAGATAGATAGATAGATAGATAGATAGATAGATAGATAGATAAGCATGATCTACACGGAGAGAGCTAAATTTTTCATATTAAAGATTTACTTTTTTATGCAATTTTTTTCGAAGTTGGCGAAGTAATATATCAATTGCATTTTCTAGACACATGTGTTCACATAAGGTTGTTTTAAACTATTTAAATAAATTGAAAAACCAAGAGTACCCTTTTGAAGAGGACTCGTAAATGAAAATAGTGGTATTTTTTGAAATTTTTTCGTTGTGTATGTTTTATGATATTGATTTTTTATTCAACCTCTTTAAAATTGTTCAAAAAAAAATTCAAGCATTATGTTTGAAAGAAATTAGATGAACAACATCATATGAATTCAAAAATGTCAAACTCATATGCCATTGGATAGAATATTCCTTCATGAATCCAACATGATCAACTCAGCCACCTAAGGACAATTTTTTCCCTAAGTCCACTAAGGTACAAAATGGTGTTACATGAAATTTTTCAGAAGGGGTGCTGAAAATCTAGATTTTAGTACTTTAGAGGTTCGATTGAGTACTTAAAGCACTCAATCAATTACTTAAATTTCAAATTCAAATAGCTTGATCGAGGGCATGGTAAACCCTTGATCGAGCCATTTACATGGTTAATAGGGGCCCGATTGAGCTATATGGCTTGATTGAGCCTTTATCAAAAAATTTGTGAATCCCATAATTTAATTTTTTAGAATCAATAAAGATCTAAAATTTAATCCATAAATAATTTAAGCAAGTTGATATGATGTTATTTTCTTAAAAATGAAAATTCAACTAGATCTAGGTTATGAACAACATTAGAATTTTTTTATGTTAATGCACCGAGATGCACATTGTACAACCTAGTATGGGGGCAATCTGTAAGTATGTATGTTCGTGCTCAAAATATACCTTATCATATACCTTTTGAATAGATCTTAAATTTTACCTTCCACAAAAGTTTTTACCACATTTTAAATTCCAAATTTTATTATAATTTTTGTTATCATATTATGTAGAAACCTTATTAAATTTAATACTAATTTTCAAAAACTTATATTATTACTTTTAAATTAATTATGAATTATAATATTATATTAAAAAAAAATAATTTAATATATTTTAATGTTAATATATTAATTTTGGATTAAATATAATATAATATAATTTTTGTATATTATAATATATTACTAGCACAACCACATTAATTAAAGTATGGTTTATTATATTCGTGGGCATTAGCAAAAGATCCATTACCACAAAAGAGTCATACAAGCCTAACTCAATATGTTAATTTTATATAACCTATTTTTATATAAATAAATAAAATTTAATAAAATATAATATTTTTAAAGGTCCTGAAGTAATCATAACCTAAAGCTACCTAAAGAAATAAAACCTAAGCAATTTCAATTGAAATGCATGAAGCGCTTTATGTATCTCTGATAGAAGTAGCTGGAACATTAATATTTTCGAAAATTTCTGATAATATTTCCATAAAAAATTATCATTTTCCTTCTAGGTGAATGTGCAACACACATTTGAAACTTGAATTTTCAATATGTATTATATAAATAAAAAATGTTGTACAACATCAAAATAAAAAGATTATTTAAACATAATATTTTAATTGTCAAAATATTTTACAAATTTTGAAATATAGAGGAGAGAGAGAGGGAGAGAGGGGGACAAAAATGTGGAGAGAGGGAGAGGAGGAGAGAGTGGAGGAGAAAGAGAGGGAGCTCGAGAGATGGAGTTGGAGGAAAAGATAGGGAGGGAAGAAGTTCAAGACATATATGCAGAAAAAGGTGGAGAGAGAGAGAGAGGGAGTGTGAAGGGAGAGATGGAGAGAGAGTTTGTATGTTTGGGGTGAGATAGAAAGACAAAGAAGGAGAGATGTAGAGAAGGGGGAGAGAGAGTGAGAGAGGGAGGGAGATAGTCAAGAGAGTTGCAGGAGGAGAGAGAGAGAGAGAGAGAGAGAGAGAGAGAGAGAGAGACGAGGGGGAGAGATATATGGAGGTGGGAGAGAAAGAAAGAGAGAGGAATTGAGAGGGAAGGTGAAATAGAGGGGATGTAAGAAGAGAGACATATAGAGAGAGAAAGGTGGGGGGAGAGAGAGAGAGAGAGAGAGAGAGTAGGAGAGAAGAGAGATAGAAGGGGAGGCAATAGGAGAGAAGGGGAAGAGAGAGAGAGAGAGAGAGGGAGAGGGAGAGGAAGGGATATATAGATAGATATGGAGAAACAATGTGTATGTTTGCGAGGTGATATAGAGAGACAAAGAAGGAGAGATAGAGGGAGATAGAGATATAGATGGAAGGGGGAGAGAGGGAAGAAGAGAGAGATATAGTGAGGGAGGGAGAGATATGTAGATATGAAGAGAGAGAACATGTGTGCATGGGGGGGTGAGATATAGAGATAAAGAAGGAGATATGGAGGGAGATATTGATATAGATGGAGGGGGGAGAGAAAGGGAAGAAAATTGGTTGCACTAGATGAATTGATTTCAATGTACTGATGTTGATTTCTAATCCTATTTGATTTTTTGCATTAGATGCATTGATTTCTATGTAGATATTGATTTCTAATTATATTTCATTGCCTACATTAGATGCATTAATTTCAATAAAGATGTTAATTTCTAATCTTGTTTTATTGAGGTTGCATAAGATACATTGATTTTAGTGTAGATGTTGATTCTTAATCCTATTTCATTGCTCCCACTAGAAGCATTGATTTCATTGTAGATATATATTTTTAATCCTATTTGATTGCTTGTAGTATTAGATACATTGATTTCAGTGTAGATATTGATTTCTAATCCTATGTGATTGTTTGCATTAGATGCATTGATTTTAATGTATATTTTATTTCTCATCCTATTTGATTGCTTGCATTAGATCCATTGATTTCAATGAAGATGTTGAATTTTGATTTGATGTAACTAGATGTATGATCTACATTATTCAAGGTGATTAGTTTAAGATTGTGCATTGATTTCAATGTAAGCACAATAAAATTATTGATGACTTGCATTATGGCTGACCTTTTGTAGATAAACTCAAACAAAATAAAAATAGAATAAAACTTATATTTGTAACTTTTACATCTCCACATATTTTAAAATTGAATTAGAACTTATTTTAATCATATTTGAGTTTTTTAAAATTGAATAGAACTTATTTCAACCATAAGGAATTGATTGAAATACTTGGATAACCACTTGTAAATTTAGGAAAGTCTATAACATTATATGAAATTATAGAAATGTTGTCATTTATTGTTTTTTTAACTATATATTAAATTTCAATACGATTGACTTATATCATGTTATGACTAAGCTCTTGTAGATAATCTCAAAAGAAATAATACTAAATAAAACCTATTTGTTGTTTACATGACATCTTTTAAAATTGAATAAAACTTATTTTAATCATATTTGTGTTTTTTAATTGAACTTGAGAGTAGAATGATTGAAATTATTTAAAAGGTTGTCGCCATGCAATGGTATATACATGGTTTGGGTCACGAAAAAAAATCACACACAACCACACACACACACCGCCCACACTACACACAACCATGATATTAGTATATAATAGTATATATATAAGTATATATAATAAATATATATAAACTCTTATTACAATAGGATGGCTGTATAAATTCAAGATAATTATTTAAAATTGAATTGTAATAACATACATTTGATCTGCATAAAAGACACTTTCTACAGCCATAATGAAGCAGAATTGTAAATTCTTTCCATGTTCAAATTAAAATGATAGATATATTTTAGTTCAATTTAAGTATCAAACTGACTTGCATCATAACTTAAGATTGTACTTATTTTCTTAGTCTGTGAAACTAGAAATAAAAATTGTTATATTTTGTAATAAAAGTCATAGTATATAGAAAAAAATTTAAATTAGCGAAATAATTTTAACAGATCCATAAACTTCAAAAATTAATGAACATCCATAAACAAGATTAATAGAAATCCATAAACTGAAATAGTGAATGTATCAATAAACTATCCATATGAAAATATATACAAATTACAAATATCACATGAACATCCATAAATTGAAATAATAAGCATCCTTAAACTGTCCATGTATGAAAATATACAAAGTATGTATCACATGTGAATGTGCCTTATGAAATGAGCCTGAAAATATACAAAATATCCACTCTAAGTACCACCAGAACTCCTATGTGAGTTCCACCACTCAAAGTAAGTGTTCATAAGTTGGTATTGCAACATAACACATTCAAATTCAAACTAATTAGATCGTTATTTGTACAAAATAAAAAATATGGAAAAAAAATGATTTTGAACCACATTTTTAATTACATATACATGAATCTACTAACCTCAATTGAGTGCAAATGCAATTCAGATAGGATGGGGGTTTGATGAATCTAGATTTGGTGCTCCCTTGCATATGGCTTAAGGATTGGGAATTGCATTGATGGGCCCACATCATTAGTGCCTCTAAACCCAACATCTCACTCATGTGTCCACATAAAACTGACATCAACAACACTTTGCATATGGGCCTGTGTACACAACGACAAGGAAACATTATAATTACTCTACAAACTAATTAGCATATATGTTTAGCCTAAAAAAGAAAATGTTGAAATCTTAAGAATAAAAATTTTTACCTCAACTGTTAGTCCATGTGGTTGTACATAGTGACTCTCTTCCAGATGAGTGTTGTGAGGTGAAGGTGGAGGTAGAGGAGAATCCATGGAAACATGATCTAGTGTAGGATGGCTTGGCTAATCAAGTGGTCCCTCAATGACCTCATAAAATCATTCATGTAGTTGGCCTATGTCTACATGTTATCATGAAATTATTAATATAAATGCAATCTAATACTAACTAGAAATTAATATTAATAATTATGCATAATTTGACAATAAGAGTGAAAAGTTTCATAAATATATGTATTGGGTCTGTGTCACACGGGTCATGCACCGTCTAAGTGTCACGAATGACATCACGATACATACATGCATATGTCAAAACCTGGGCAATGGGTAAACGCGTGAGAAATGAATCATTATATAAAGGCACTGGCAACGAGGCAATGGTGGTGGTATCCTATACTCTCCATCCAATGCAACACATGCACTGACCAATGACATTCACATGTTATCTACAATAGTTTCCCTTGTCTCAACACCGAGTTGCAACAACTCCTCTAGCTCTATCAGTAAACCACACTCCGAGACGATAGTGGCAAGAATCTCAGAGGTGGTGGTACATGCCCAGGGTCCCAACGAGCCCCATCGTGATCATAGGTACGTCCCATGCTGGGTCCATAATAACGAGATCTGGTATCAGTGTAATTTGACCTCATAGGTAACACGAACTCTACATATATATGCTTGGAAAAATAAATCGCAACCTGGTCATGGTGGGGGAACTGGCCCCAAGCTCCAAGGAATCGATCATACATAAAAGGTTGGCATTAACATTCCTAAAATATTTCAATGGAATCATACCTCTATGTCTCGCAGGGCGATCTGAAGGGATGTTGAACAACTCCCCACAACATCAATGTTTTTGGTGGCCTCTTCCACCACCTCCCAAGTGTGTGGACCTCTAACCTCATGCCTGCTAATCCTTTGCATGGACTGTAGGAGGTGGCTTAGTGGGCTCGACCTTTGGTGTGTCTTAATCAACTAATTGATGCTATCTAACATCAAATATAAACTATGACCAATAGGTGAAATGGCAGTGATGCTACACAACTCTTCTGTGATCCACACATGTTGGGTCATAACATCCTCCAATGTGATATGAGTTGTAGCATCATCCCATTGAGGGATCGATGTTGCACTATGATCCTCATCTTCGGCCTACTGAGGGTAAACAAATAATAAACATAATTTAACATATATAAGTAACAAACTAGAAGAATAATAGCATATACATTAAATTCAAACACATCAGTTGAAGACAATTTAAAAATTAAGGACAATTTCAAGACATAAATACTTAAAGTTTAAAGAGGATTTAAAAATGCTGGAGGTGTACCTAAAATAGGTGAAGAAGGTCCACTAGAGGTATCATGATCATCAACAAAGATAGAAACACTACCACTGACACTTTGACTGGCGTCGGAGGCAGGATCTATGAGTGGAACGTGCACTTTGGGTGGGCTACATGATCTATCACGAACCCAACCGTGTATAACAGATCCCCTCGCACTGTGACAACCTGTAATTGGGTTTTGTATATGGGATGCCTCTGCATATAACATATAATATGTTGGAAATAATACTGAGAGGGGGGGGTGAATCAGTATTATCAAATTCTTTTCAACATGCCTTCCTTAATTTATTGATCATTAACTTGTATATAATAATGAGCATGAAACAAGAAAAACAGATAGTCTCACCAAAGAACACCAAATATAAGGTGGAAACCCAATGTGGGTGAAAACCTCTTGCTACAATATGTCTCTATCTTCTTTCAATTAGAAACTTCTTTTACAATGATTTTGTACTGCTGCAGTCCTTTACCAGTACGCAGGCTGCAACCTGCAGAGAGCTACAACCCTCTCTCATTTTCCAGTCTCTCCTGGAAGGGACCTACAACCCCCTTTGCTCTTTTTACTTCTTTAAGGACCACGTTTCATTAATTTTCAAACTGGATCCATGGACATCAAATAATCAATAAGTACATATGAATCAACCAAACTCCCTATACAATCAACCAATGAATCACCCAATTTCTCAGAATGCTGTAAACAGAAAGGAAACCCCAGTAAACTAAGCCCAGAACTCTGCAGCAAATAGATAAAAAGGTAGCCAACAAATGCTTGAAGGAAAAGTCTGCAAGTTGACCAATATAAACATGCGGATGTCCGCAGCTCTTCCGTGTCTAAACTGTGCAGATCCGTACCTGATCTTTCTTGTGCTTTGCGTACTTCTGCTCAGATCCGCACCTGAACAGATTGTCTGTCAGCGTACCTCCGCACTGTGTCTTCTTTTGTGTTGCATCCTCACACTGCGCCTTCTATTTCTCTGCGTACCCCACGCACTGCACCTTCTTCTTTGTTGTGTACCCCGCACTGCACCTTCTTTTGTGTTGTGTACCCCCGCACTGCGCTTTCTTCTGCGCTGCGTACCCCCACACTTACGCCGTGGATCGCCTGCGAACTTCGGATTAGGGCCAAATTTAACAGTCCTCCAATGTGCCACAGTCTGTCAGATCCACAGATCCGTTCATGCGCCCGAGAGATCACGACCTATCAATAGATTTGCCTTAAGTTTTCTCCTTGATTTAGATCTAGCTTTTTAAAACCAATCACCCAAAATTTCAGATCTTAAGATATTCAAATTTCACAACTATGAAGCCAAGAGATCTCCTTTCCTTCTTATAGGCAAGCTTTTCACAATACCATGGTCCAAAACCATAATAACACAATACCATGAACCGAATACCTTGGATCAATATTTTTTGATGCAAAACCACGGACCAAAACCATAGGATCAAATATGTCGGGCTAAATACCATGGACCATTCATAAAGATTCCCACGTGCACGTGCTTTTCTACATTGGAGTGAGTGAAACTGGGGTCCACACCTTCTAAACAGAGCACCTGCGTGTATGTCCACAGTTCTTGGTCGGCGTACCTGCAGGTCCGCAGATTTTCTTAGGATCACTTGCGTGCATGAATTGAGATCTGCCACATGAGTGGGTTGCCATCAAGTACAACACCTGTACCATAGAGCCAAAACAGAATCATAGTGCCAACACCTTCATCATTGACAAGGAAGCAGTCATTGATGCTCAATGATTGAAGTTGGACACAGTTCTGTCCAATTTCTTTTAGGGACTTATTTCCCACCGGGGGGCATGATTCTAGATTAAGGGTCAATAAGTTTGGACAGTCATAGCAACAGATTCCAAACCTTTGTCTCCTATTCATGGGCACTTGCACAAATCAAATTTCTCCAATAACTTACATCCCTTCGCTATTGCAACTAGCCCTACATCACCAACTGATGGGCAGTTCCAAAGACTGAAAACTCTAAGAGCTGGGTAGCCAAGGCCAATAGCACAGAGGCCTATATTGGTAATTCCTCGACACATGATGGAACCACGAACTAGAAGTTTTCCCATGCCTCCATGGCCGCCTGCATAGACAGTAACTGCAGCAAGCCTAATATTAGTAGGTTGAGCAGAAAGCAGGGTGAGCACCCACTGGGGCACAAATATCAAGGTGTCTAAGCATCTTTGGGCTACTAAAATTTAATGGCGTAGGGAGTGGAGGGATAACAAGGCTACTCATATCCTGAAGATTGCTCAGATTACTATTGTTGTTGTTTGTGTTGTGATTATTGCTAGCAAACGATCCGATGTTCGAGAGATTTAAGTTGCTCGCGAGCATCATTCTGGGACTTAGATTGGAGGTACCACTACCACCCATCTAGCTGTGTGGGCTGCTGAGATTAGGCGTCGGGGTCGATAGTGGGTCACAAAAGGCACAACATGGAACTGGGCTTGGATCGGAGAAGTAGAAATTTGCAACCTCTCATAGAAAATCCAAGGAAAAGAAAAACATTTTCAAGAAAGTAGTCTCTGTAATGAAAGATGGAGGAAAAAAACAATAATGCTAGAATTGATAATTCATCAGAATTAAAGAGCATTACGCTTCTTAAGAGGACCCCAAAGGTAGAAGTTGCTACCAAGAGTCCTTCAAAAGCATCTGGCGAGTCACCAATTGAAAGTAACACAGATGCTTATGATTGTCTGAAGGATGTAGATGAATTGGATTTAGACAATTCTGAGTCTGATTCTCTTGATATATCCTATGGAAAGAGTACCATTATTTCTCGTCATGACGGTGCCTCAAGCCTCCCACGTGCTGAAGGCACCAATTTTGGGTATTTCAGTAACTACACAAGCAAGGGACACAACAATGCATATCTCAAAAGTAAGGCAAGATATCACATAAATTGAATGCACAACGACTGTGACATGGAAGAGAGAATACTATTCACACCAAATTATGGAGGCTAGAAGAAGAAGGAATCAGGACTAGAGTTGGCTTCTACCCTTCCAGATTTGAATGATCACAATCATCTTCCTAAAGGCAGTAATGAGGCTTTGCAAGTTGGGTACAAAGTTAAATCAAACGAGCCCAGGGCTGTTGAGATTCCTTTGAATCCTTAAGATGGTTCAAAAGGACTTTTCTTGAAGCCATGGGTGCTCTCAATCTTGATGATATAGGCAAAAACGTCTGTACAGTTTCTCAATGTCTCCAAACGATAGAGAACTCGGCAGGACCGGCATATAGCAATTCCCCTCCACCGAGCTCATTACCGTTGCAAAAAGTTTCCATGCGACAACTGAGAAGTGTTTCCCTGGAGTTGTTGCCTTCGAATAATGATGAATTTGGTGGAGCTGGAACTACCGCTACCATAGCAAGTTCTCACTCAGCACCCCCTTCTCCCACCAGGGATGCACTAGAATATAGCCCTCCTTGAGCAAAGATGCAAGGATTCTCTTTGGATGTGGCCTCGGGCATGAAGAATCTAAGGCAGATGTTAGATGTAATTAAATGGAGAAGACCATGTGTTCTCCCTAGTAAATGTGAGGGTACATTGGGAAATGCGAGATGAATATATATGTTATTTGAAATAATGGAAGGAGACCATATCTTACCTAAGATTCAATTTGAGAAGGTAAGTTGGGAATTTGAATAATAGAAATCATGAATTTTATATTAGATCAATATTTCTCAATATTTTTAGATAGTATAAACATTAATAAAATTTGCAGGATAAGATTTAAGTGGGGCATTACAATCATATCTATGCTTCCACCATCTGACATAAATTTAATTTGTTCATGAGTGTCTTCCATAACTTAGATTGCATATCTAGTCACACCTATGAGGTGACCAACCAGTTGATCATTTGTTAGATGTTTTTCATGTCAATGCTTTAAATTTGATGCATTACCACACCAGCAAAGTGGGAGGGGAGGTTCTGCCATTGTGCACCTGTTGTAGGGGAGGAAATTTAAGACTTTAAAATTTGTAAGAAAAGTTGATTAATAAGGCCGAGAAACTTGTGTTTTCTACCATGAATATCATCTAGATTCTAGCGTATTTATCGGGGCTATTATGTTGATAATTTTACAAGATTAAATTGACACAATTACATAACCTAACATAGAAGATGAGGGTGGAGCCATGGAATGAACGTCATTATGCCTTTGCTTAACCAAATCACTAATGACTCATCTAAGATCAACCATTTCTGATTCAAGAGAAGAATTATATGATTTTTCTTGTTTCAATTTGTTCAGCCAAGGAATAAGAGTCATGAATCATATTGATATTGCATTGAAGAAAATAGACTTATATAACATACAAGAGTGACCCTTTATTTCATCTTCCAAGTTCAGTTCCTTTTTTGACTACTCATATTTCCTTTTATTTACATATTTACAAGTTATTTAACCAATCCTCAAGGATTAGGTGTATAACATTCCCCCCCTTAATTTGAAGGGTTGTTTGTGAGTCGACATGATTTTATATCAGTTTAGTTTGTAAACATTGAAGCACACTATAGTATGTAATATGTGTTAATGTAGATTATTTGTTACTTCTAAATCAAAACTAGCAACTCAATTCAAGAATCATGAAACATAACTCTTAACATATTCACATAAGCCTATAATGAAATCACTCTTACTTGACTTAAGAATACTTCAGACTAGGCATATACTAGGATCTCTCACACAAATCCAACTTCTCTATGAAATCATATCCAAAATTCCATGTTTTCACTCAACTATGGGAAAATGATCAAAGGGGGTTTCAAACAAAAAGGCTAACTAATGCACTAGGGCCTCCTTGTTGGTGGAGGCAAGTGGGCATTCCATCAATATTTTACTCAATTTAGTCAATATAGAGCCAATACTAGTTATAGGGACGAGAATGCGCTACAACTTTCCCCATCTATGAGAGTGAAGATAAGTGCTCATAGTCTTCTACTCATCTCTTTAACTAGCATGTACTTGAATCATCATAGGATTCTAGAAGAAGTAAACGAAAGCAAAGAACTATGGTGTTTGAAAGGTTTAAGATAAAAAGACAAAGTTTTCAGGAGGTCGAGGCTTCCTTCTCTTAGAAAATTTGTGAATGGCACTCCCATTACCTTGATTAATTTGATCGATTTGGCTAATTTTCAAACAACAATGGACATATAATAATAAAAAATTAGAAATGACACTTAAATCTATGGCTATGCAAAAATACAAATTCAATGATGCAATGGAATTATCACGTAGTAACTATGATATCTATGAAAATCAAACCAAATATAACAAACCAATGAAGCCAATATATATTTAAGATAATGAAACTTTACTCATATCAAAATTTGCTAATAAAATCTAAACATCTTCAATCAATATACAATATGATAACTAATTTCTAATTAAAATTTATATACCTAATCTTGTTCATCAAAATGAATACTTTGTAAGTGTTTTGGTGAGCCATTTTGGGAGACCGTTTTGAGATGGCTTAGGTTTCTCAATTGATTGAATCGCGCGGCTTCATGATTTGTGCGAGAAAGGTACGTAATTAATTATGCGCGTCAGTGCTCATCCCCAGCCGGCCAGAAACACATTCTCCGACCGACCATTGCCTCGCCGTTCTCCGTCATCGTAAACAATTTTTTTTGCGGCCGTGGACGACTACTCCAAAAAAAATTATTATTAGTAATTTTTATAATAAAAAAATTATTATGAAGTAACTAGGCAAATTTACTATTGAAAAATATATAAAATTATGTATTTTCAAATAGTTGAAAAACTTTTAAGATTTAATTATAACACTAATCAAATATATGGAGGAATAAGGTTAACAAATATATTGTTGAGGAATAGGTTTGATAAAAATAATAAATAATAAAATAAGTAACATTTTAATAATTGAAAATTAAACTTTAAATAAGATATTAGACTATTAAAAAATTAATTTTATTTAAATTTGTATTTTTTCTCCTTTGATCAAATATAATTGTTTTCTCCTAGTTGTTATGTGGATCTTTTTTCCCTATTTAACTTCTTCTTTGATCTGTTTCTTCATTGTGTTCTGAAAATAAACCACAATTGCTTGATTGGAAACCCTTCTACCAAAATCTTCCCTATAACTTTTACGAAAAATATTTTATATATTTTTATATATTAGATAGATAAAAAAAAGAACATTTTAAAGTCAACTATACCATTTAAGCTTTCAATTTTAATAACTTTTTACAATAATTTGTTAAAATTAATTAAAAAATATAAAATAAGAAAACTAAAATATCTAATTTGATAAATATGGAGAAACTAGTCGTATAATAAATATGAGAGGCGTAGAATTCTGGAATCATATAAATTCTTACACCACCTCTTTAAATGAGCGCGTGCTTTTTAAATGGCAGAGACAATGCGCATCAGTGGAAATAATGCACAGAACCTGCAGCGGTGATCACTCTCATACCTGGGACAGAGTCCGCATAATCAACCGGGAGATATCGCATAACCGGAAGCTAACAGATAGTACACATATCCAACCGGCATATTCGACGATAATTATCTAGACATCGCAACCATAAACGGCATAGAAAACGTGCTTATCAGCGTAATCATCAGCATATTAACCTGCGTATTAAAGGATAACTCGCAGATTGAATTGTGATAACTCGCGTATCAAATGATAATTAGCATATTTTGTGATAATTCGTGTATCTTATGATAGTTCGCGTATCCAGCTTTGATAATTCGCATATCGGCAGTAATAAGTCGCATAACCAAAGGAAATCTATATTCGTCCACAATTATTCATTTATCCAGTTGAGATCATTCATATAAATGGTTAAAACAAGTCGCATATTAGGGTAATGATATGCATATCTCGCAGTAATAAGCCGTGTATCCAACGATAGCTCGTGTATCAGTGTAATGATCCGCATAGTGGACCGTGATCGGTCCGCGTATCCAAGGATAACTCGCATATTAGGTAATGATCAGTATATGCTGCCATGATAAGCCGCGTATCCAACAATAACTCTATAGTAATAAATCGCAAGAACTCACATATCAGGTGATAGTTCGGGTATTCCATTATAGTTTGCATATTTTGTTGTCATAATCCGCATATCCAAATGAAACGCGCATATCCCACGAGATAACCCAAATATCGAATACTGCGCGACCCTGAGAAGTAAAAATCGTCATGCATGTCGGGAGCTCATAGGCATTTCCATTGTTGCTCCTGTGACGCCGCCGGGCTCTGCTGCTCCTCTACCAAGGGTTTTACTCGGACATTCTCCGGTGCTACAGGTCGTATGATTAACCAGGGTTCAAGTCTCTCAGCTCAGCCAAGTCGTATGGAATCTCAATCACCACTCAGGACCGCACTGGATGACCATGATTGATCCTTCAAACCAGAGTTTCGATTAATTTATCTGTTCTAGGAACAAGGTTTACAAACTGTTCCGCCCTTATTCACAAGTATCACCTTCTCCAAGGCTAATTTATTTGTTTTAGGAACAAAATAGTTGCTTCTTTCAAAACTTTTCTCTGGTATGTGTTCCCAGACATAAAAGATGCGCACAAGACAGAAAACTAAAATTAAAGTTTTGACTGTCAACGTAAAATTTTGTCTGTCAACATAACGGTGTAGTGCAGCTCTGCTTATTTATTATATGCAACTCCTTGCGTGGGGTAGAAATACAATTAATGTCAAATCACAGTCGAATGGTATTGACATTGCTTTTCTAAGGCTATAATGGCGCCCCTAATCATTATCTTTCATTGGAAATTCGGAACTTCATTATTTTCCTTTTGGGGCATGCTTCCATTATCTTCATTGGGAAAAAAGAATTGGAGTTTACAATTTTATCATTCCTCTCATACTCATATTGTGAATGAAAGGGTTGAATAACGAAGAACAATGTCAGCGTTGAGAAAACACAAAACGTTTATAAAATTATTTGAATAACAAAAATTGCAATATTAACCTGTTTTTAGTTTTGTGATCCATAATGAATTAAGAAAAGTTTTTAGTATAAATCACATGAGAAAATTTTTTTAGTTGTAAATTTTTTTTAGTTGTAAAATTTCGGAAAAATAAAAATTAATATAACTTTTCCATTGTATGGTCTAAATCAACCCATAAGTATTTTTAGTTGTGAAATTTTCGAAAAAATAAAAGTTAATATAACTTTTCCATTTGACTGTCTATAAAGTTCTCTGTTAGAATTGTTTTTCTTGTCTACTTGCTGACCTAAGGTCAATTCTACTTCAACTATTTTATATCTACTTATTATAACAAATTATTTCCTAAACTAAATAGTGATTCCATTTAATAAGGAAAACAGCTTCTCCAATTTATATAATGGCTTTTGAATTCTAAGTTAATAAAATTTCAAATTTTTGGTAAATTTGATTTAACTTAATAATTATGAAAAAATAATTATATTCAAAAAATCAATATACATACTATGAGTTGTGAAAGGGTTGTTCACATTAAATTGCTTGTTCCATTGGACATATAAGTTATTAACAATGTGCTTTTGCTTAGGGAGTTTTGCTCGCCCTTACTCGGATAGGAGGCTTGAAATGGATTTTCCGTTTAGTCATTGAACTATTGTTTTTATGCTTTTAAAACTCTATTGGTACAAAAGTCTAAAATTCCTAACAAATATAGAAGCCATGAATTGGGTAAAATGTTGGACTTGGTTTGAGACTTATTAAAGCTAATTATATAGAGTACTTGATTTGTTAGCTCTCAATTGGAAAATCCATGGATTCTGGCCAACTTGGACAATGAACTCTTAGATCACTAAAAATAAATGGAAACTAATAGACAAAAGTAGAATGATATTCGAAAATAAGAGGGATACATCTCAATATGGAACTCCTTAGATGTCCTATAGTTACATCACTAGTGAGGATTTAGTATCCTTTGTCTTTTTTCATGTATGGGAAGAAGAAATTTTCCTTTAAACCTAACCATATTGAGAAATATGTGGTTGTAACATCTTGCAATGATGACACTGTATCATGTCTATGTATCTGGGTGGAAGTACATACATAAATGTTACCTAGAAAAAATCAATTTGACGTGTTTTGGTTGACAATTTACTTAAATGCTTGATTACGAACAAATCCCTTTATACAAAGTTAGTGCCATGGGCTTTGCTAATTTGGAAGAGATTGTGAAACTAAGTAGACATTCTTGAGAAAACTAATGAGGAAGTAGAAGGATAAAACTAGGAAACCAGGTAGTCTATTCTACTTGCCTTGAAAAAATTAAGATAGAATTACATCAATAAACAAATAGGAAAGCAACCTAAAAATAAATAGGAATCCAAATATGAATAAATGAAAAGTTTACAAAGATAAATGGGGAAGAGAATTTTTATGTATCATCCTATTAAACTGATATATATTTGTATATAATAATATACTCAATTTTTTCCATATGTTTTTAATAATACACTCTTATTACTAGCATATAGTCATTTTAATTAAAATCCATTAAATATTAAGGAGAAAAAAATTTGGTGTAAGCCTTGTGGACCTTGTTAGAACTAGTTAAGTTGATCGACCAATTGAGACACCAAATTGATATTTGAGACACCCTTATTTTTCTTCAAAGAAACCCCTGTTTATGGAATGATTTGATTGCCTACTGTATAAAGGTATACATACCCTATCCATTTTTGGATTTGAACTTGTGAAATACAAAGATAGTATTTTTTTCACCATTAAGCCTATAACACTTTTAAATCTGACATGCACAAGGTATCAAAGTTCTTCTCCTATTGAGGTTGAACCTTTTTATTGCTACACACAAAGTAATGAATATATCATGTTCCCAACCTTACCTCTTCAATCAACCGTTTTTAATGTTGTCCTCTGGTCTCACATATCTAAAGTAGTAAGGATCTCTGGTTACTTGCATTTTAAAGTGCCTTGCCTATAATGCTACATGTGCACACATTCACACCCACTCACACATATATTCTATTCACAATCTTCCAATCATCTAAGATTGAACTTTGTGTTAAATATTTTGTACTTTCTTACAATGGACTCTTAATATGATAGGTGGTGTTAGCATTGCATTAGAGTTGTAGTGTATTGGCCATGGGGCCTTTATATGTAATTTCTCATTCTTTTCTATATAAATTGTTCCTTTTGACATATATTCATCTTAAAAATGAATTTTGTTGTCTTCCTTTGGCTCTCTCTTTTCTTGTATGTTCGTAGCATTCTTGTACCATCTTTCCGTATTTTGCACATAAGATAAAAGACCATTTTCAACCACTTTTCACTTCTAACCTATATTTCTTACAACTCCGCTTTTTATGTAATTCACTTGTTAGTCACATGAGAATTAAACATTTTATGTTTACAAAATGTTTGCTTGTTATGTACTTATTTTACATCAATTTGGCCTTTTACATATTCTCATTCTTCCTTCCACCTTCATATATATATATATATATATATAATATATATATACCACACAACACACACACACACACACACACACATGCGTTGTTCACAACCCTCCTTCCACACAAACCTCATGTGTTCTTATATCTTCTCATTCTTCCTTCCACAATTGATACACACACACACACACACTCATGTGTTGTCCAGAACCCTCCAATTATGCAAGATTGAACATCGAGCTAAATGTTTTATACGTTATTTCCCATTTGACTCTTTAAAATGATAGGTGATATAGAGTTGTATTAGAGTTGTAATATCTTGAACTTCGCATCTTTATATGTATTTTATAATTCTTTTTAGATTGTGTTTCTTCCTTATTTATGCATCTTTAAAATCTCTTTTATTATCTTTTTTAGATGCTATTTTCTTGTATGATGTTGATGTTCTTTGTACTTTCTTTTCTTGTTTTACATATGAAATAAACCTCTCCATTTTCAAGCACTATTACCTTTCAACCTATCTCTCTAAAATTGTTCCTTTCTAGTTGTCACATGTTTGTCACATGAGAATTAAATATCTTATGTTTTGTACTATTTGGCCTTTTATATCTTCTATCCATTTTTATTTCCATTCTTTAATAAAAGTAATTCACACTATTAGAAGGCATGTTGTGAAAACATGATTATAATGTTTGAAAACTACTTTATAAGTAAGATGATGTTTGTGATATAATTGTAGAGAGGAGAGATTGGTTTAATATTCACACCAGCCACATGACATCTCCATCCTAGAGTGAAGATGAGGGGGACCAAGTAAAGAATACACATTCATCTTGCAACCAATCAATCATTTAGTAGGTGTGCCACTAGCTTTGTTGGCACCTATATTCACATAATGATCATGATAATTTGGGATGTAAATGCTACTACAAACTGAATTTAACAATTATTGTCAGATAAGACATTGTAGAAGAAAATTTATACTCATAGAATCTATTCCATCCAACAAACATTGTTGACCAATCTCCACATAACATGTCCTAGAGATTAGCAGAATGGTTGAAGGTTGGGAAAGTACACATTGTTTAGAAGTTCAAACAAATCCAATTATTTAAATAAAAAATAATTCCACCAAAGGTTAAAATTCTTCCAATTAAAGCACAACAATAAGTAAATGGAATGATACCTCATGAAATATAGAGATGTCAAGAAGCACATTGTCACAAAGAAAACCACATAATTAATACATAACATCCAATATTGTATTAACAATTTATTCACTTATTTTAGAATTGGGAATGTTCTAATACTTGGTGGCTTTAGTTTCGATCTCAATATATGGATTTGTTTTAGCTTTCCAACAATATGCATGCTTTCTCTTTGGAGCATGTTGTGTGCATGTGAATAATGCAATATATCGAAAGAATATTGTGATGGTGAAACAAAGTGTATATGCATTTGATGATGAATATTAGCGAGAAATAAAACGTTTGCAACCAATATAGTACAATTTATATATTTCCTAGAAACATTATTCCTTAAAGATATTGCAAAAATTGAAAGTACTAGTGGTAAAGATGATGCATGTTGCAATTGTGGGAATGTTCCTTAACATCTAAAACTCACTTTTATTTAAATATAAAAACTCATTGTGATGCAACTTGAGGGGTATGAGTCTCCATGGGGTGGGATGTGGTGTTTTCCAACGTATTGGTACTAGATCCACCTAATTTTTGGTTAAAAGGAAATAAAGTTAAAAACTACCTAGTGGAAAAAGAGATCGCATTAGAAATTAACAACCATCATTGAACGAAACAATGAAAATAATCAATTCAAGTATTTATAAAGTTAGTGCAAATTGATTTCAAAAGACATAAAACAATTGGCTACAGATATTTTAGATATTTGATGGAATTAATCACAAATCAAAGGGAAAATAAAATAATGAAATGTGTCCTCCATTGAGGTGACAACTAGCAACAAAGAGGATCTGTTGAGGGCTTCGTCACCCTTTCCCATGTGATACTCAACCTAATTGAGCATTCTAGACACCCCCTGATCTAGGTGGATATTTGGTCCCACCGGCCTATTCCACTAGACCTCCACTTGGTTTAATCTGTTTCTTTGTTTATTGCAGCAGTTACTATTTTTAGCAGTTTTTCAGGCCCTCAACTTCCGGAGCATTTTTGACCCCCTAAACGACATTGTTTTGAGGTCTGTAGCATTGTCGTAGTCATAGGAAAGGCCTTGTCACAAATCATGTAGTACGTGTAGATATATTTCAAACAAGTTATCGTACATGCCAAACGAAGATAATAGTGCCAATATATGACCTTAAGAAGTTGGTTGCCCAACTAACCCCAACGAGGTCCACAAACTCTTGGCGTTCCATCTCGTAAGGTTAGGGTTTCGGTTGTTTATGGTTTTTCCTTTTCGTTCAGTAATAAATAGGCCCTTGAGCCTCATTGTAACATAGTTCATAGGCATGTAGCCACCACATACCTTCTCAAAGATAAGATCACATTGTCCGAGCTGTTTTATTTCCATTCTATTTGTAAGCATTTTTCAATATTTGATATTAATCAAATGAAGAGTTATTTATGTTGTGTCTATGTATTTATCCTTATATTTGTAATTTTTTGTGTTCCTGTTTAACTTCAGATCAGTGGTATCAAAGTGGTTTACTCTTTAATTTTTTTTCTTCGATGTCCCCAACAAGGTCAAGATATAAGGAGTTAGGGTTCGAACTGGTTGAAGCTTTACAACACCAGCCTCGCAAATCCCAATGACCTCCCATGATGAAAGAGAAGAAAGTCGAGGGGGCAAGAGATCCTTTCAAAATTTTGATTGAAGAACCCCTCGAGTGACAAAGGAACATGATGATGGAAAACTTTGCCTAAATCCTTCAATGACTACCCAAAGGTGATGCATCTTCTTCAAACAGCCACTCTGGAAGTGCCAAACCCTTTAAGGTACAATTTAACTTTAACATCCCCATATTTGAAGGTTAGATAGATGCAAACATTGTAGATAAATGGTTAAATCTACTAGAAGGATGTTTTTTCTGTTCATGATTTTTCCATACGGGAAAAGATTACTTTTTCACTTTTGAAGGTCGTCACCCACATCAAGGACTGGTGTGAAACGTACTGTGAGAAGAAGGATGAAGGTGCACCCTCACTATTTTTAATCACACCCACTTGGAATTCATTCTGGGATTTCATCAAGGAGCAATACTACCTTGTCAAGAGCTATGAGGATAAATACATAAAGTATACACCACTGCGGTAGGGAAGGGACCAAGACATGTCGAATTTTAACAAATTTTTTCGTACCCTTCATATGAAGTTTCTTCTCAAGGATTCTGAGTGACATTTGGTACTCAAGCACCATCATTGTCTACACAAGTACATCCATGATGAGATGGATTTTCTATACATGTCCTCACTTGGCACGATGTACCGATACATTGTTAAGGTTCAACAAAAGTTTAAATAGAAGAAGAGAGACTTTGGATTTGTGAATATGAATCAACAGAAAGGTGCCCCCAAACCACAGAGCAAAGGAAAAAGCAAAGGCGGGGTGACCCAGGACAACCCGTTGAAGCTGCAAGAAAAGAGCAACACCATGAAAATAAAGAAGGACACTGCAAAATGGTGCAAATTCCATAATAGCTCCACTTCCAACACAAGTGAGTGTCAAGCTAAGCAGTCATTGGTGGTCGAGTTGAAGGCTTCCAAATTAGAGGCATGTTCCAAATTTGAGTTAGAACCTAACAAGGGGAATGAAAAAGGGAAGTAGATGATTCAAGTGAAGCCCGCTACCACTCTGGCTACCAACAAGATCCAGAAAAATGAGCTTGAAGATCCAAAGGTGGGGGAACATCTCTTCCACTCAAAGATGTGGGTGAAGAGTTGTCTGCTGCAGTTCCTTGTCAACAACGTGAGCCAAAAGAACCTCATTTCAGCAAAGGTCGTCAAGTATTTGGGCCAATCGACTACAACACATCCACAACCATACACCATCAGGTGGCTTCACCAAGGACGAGATCACTGCATCATCCATTATTGAAGCCTTTGCTACAACATCAAGCCCTTCATGCATGAGGTACTATATGATGTTTCTACTCTTGAATTTTGTGATGTGTTATTAGGAAAAGCATACTATGGAAGAAACATGTTGTATATGAGTCTAGATCTTGCTCTGTAATTATTACTTTAGACATTAAGTTGTACAAGATAGTGGAGGCAGCCCCGCCTACTACCATCTCTTTGATATCTGCAAAGAAATGTAGTAGGATCATTTCACAAACCAAGAAATTTATTTTCCTTATGATTCACTCTCAGGGAAAGAATAATATTGTGGCCACGCCTTCTAGACAAGGGTCCTCTGCACAACAACAACAAATGGACAAGGTCGTGGAGGAGTACAAAGATAATTTCACCTCACATACATCGGTACCTATGCATTGTCACGTCAAGCACTCCATCGATCTGACCACGGGCATGCGACAACGCAATGAAGAGTTCTATCGATGCCCTGTTCTAGAGAATGATGTGATCAAGGGGGAGGTTCAAGAACTATTGCAGAAATGGTATATCGGGCAAAGATTATCAAACTATGGGAGCCCAATTGTATCGGTACAGAAGAAGGAGGAGACCTAGAGAATCTATATATACTATCGGTTTCTATACAATATCACTCTCTATAATACTTACCCAATCCCATGGATTTATAACCATTTGGACCAGCTCAAGGGGGCCAAATATTTTAGCAAGATTAACTTGAAGTCTTGTTATCACCAGGTGTATATCAAACCCTCTGATATGTGGAAGACTACCTTCAAATCCAAGGAGGGCCTTTTTGAATGGTTTCTCATGCCTTTTGGGTTAACGAATTCCCTCACATCCTTCGTGAGATTGACAGACAACATATTGTGACCCTTCATCAATTCATTTGGACCAGTGTATTTTGATGACATTGATCTTTGTCCCAAGTTGGGAAGAGAACATCCACCATATTCAACAGGTTCTTTGAACCCTCTCACAACATAAGCTATGTGCCAAATTGGAGAAATTCACTTTTGGCATGACTGAGGTTCAATATCGCGGGTACATCATTTATGAGAAGGGTGTGCACATGGACACAACCATGATACAATTCATTCAGGATTGGCCAACCCTAACCACCCTAACAGAGATCCATAACTTTCTCAGTCTTGCTAATTTCTATCGTAGGTTCATGTTTGCATTCTCTCATATCACCTCGCCATTAAGCCAAGTCACCAACGACAGAGAAAAAGAAAAGTTATTTTGGTCTAAAACCCAACATAAGACATTTTCCAAGTTGAAGCATGACCTATTCTCTTCACAAATGCTCACATTACCAGATTTGCAACCACCATTTCAGATTGAGACAGACGCCTATGGCTATGCTATTGGTGCAGTTCTTACTCAACAAGGGCATCTAGTGTATTACCATAATGAGAAACTTTGAGACACAGTCTAAAAGTATCCCACCTAGCAGAAATAAATTTATTCTGTATTGCAGGCCTACTGTTAATGGAAGAATTACATTCTGGGGAAGCAAATAATCATCCACGTCGACCACCAATCCCTATAGTTCTTATAGACACAAGGGAAGTTTCAGAACGATTGCCATCAGAAATGGTCCACATAGCTGCAACAATTCCACTTGAACATTAAGAACAAGAAGGGCAGCACCAATAATGTTTCAGGCTGCCTCACCCGACTGCTAGTCATGGCGCTAATCACTATGCTTGACTCCTATGGTCATGAGAGTTCAGGGTGGATGCAGATTTACAAGAGCAATGTAGAATTTGAGAACACATACCAGACACTCCTAGAAGGTAAGCAAGTTCAAAATTTTCACCTCAAGGATGCACTGTTATGCCACCTCGGACCCATATGTGTTCCTTCAAGCAAGTGTTCCAATATGATATTGGAGGTGCACTACAGTCAGGTCGCTAGACATTTTAGAGTAGAGAAAACAATGACAGTACTGTAGAATTATTTTTATTTATCGAACGTTCATCAAGATATTGGGAAGTTACATTAGATCCCGTACTGCCTGCACCATTTCCAAACTAATCATCAAGAAGAAAGGCCTATATACTTCATTTTCTACTCCTATTCCACCTTGGAAATCCATCTCCATGGATTACATGTCAGGCCTTCCTTCTACTAAGGACAACAATGATTACGTTTTTGTGGTCATCGACATATTCTCCAAGATGGCCATTATGGGGGCCTACAAGAAGAGTATCAGATCCAGGTGGATGTTGGTGGCCACCCACCTGTCCCATTTGGACCCCCGCAACTATCTGTTTCAGTTTTTCAGTTTGCGTAATTGTAGCACAATTTACTATTTTTAGCAGTTTTTCTCGGGTCCTGAACTTTTGGAGCCGTTTTGAGGCCCTAAACGACATTTTTGGGGAAATCTGGGGGCAACATGGGTCCATGGACCGATGTTACCCTTCTCAAAGTGGTATTTCTCAGATAGATCTTTCTAACGAGCTATCATACACGTCAAACGTAGATCGTATTCCAAAGTTACAACCCCGGGAAATTGATGTACCAATTTACCCAAAACGAGGCCCACAATTTGGCGTTTCATCTTCTAGGGTTAGGTTTTGGAATGTGAAGGGTTTTCCATTGTTTCTCAACAATAAATAGGCCTTCGCGCCTCATTGTAACACAGTTCGGAACAGTCCAGAGGCATGTAGCCGCACATCTCTTCTCAGAGATAAGCTACCATCGCCCTAGCTGGTTTATTTCCAATTCTGGTTGTAAGCATATTTTAGTATTTTCCATTAATGAATTGAAGTATTATTTCCACTGCATCTTTGTTTATATGGTTATCTCTGTATTTTGTTGCATTCCTGTTTAAATACGGATCAGTGGTATCAGAGTGGTCTGCATTTTCTCTGTTTTTCTTTGCATGTCCCCAACGAGGTCGGGATATAAGGAGTTAGGGCTTGAACTGGTCGAACCTTTGCAAGACCAGCCTCACAAATCCCAACGGCCTCCCATG
>APFE031277326.1:53038-107016 GCA_000404065.3 Pinus taeda | reverse complement strand
TAGGGTATGTAGAGGATGGGAACGTAGAAGAGGCCATGAAATTTTTTCTTCAAATGGTTTCATGGACTACAATACTTGGATATGCGCATAAGGGGTATCTTGATAAGGCTATGGAAATATTTTTGCAGATGCCTAAAAAAATCCCACATTCATAGAATTCATTGATTGCAAGGTATGCTCAACATGGACATTTTAGAGAAGACCATAAGCTCTTTGATGAAATTCTTGAACGAAAGCTGATATCACAGAATTCAATGATTGCAGAATATACACATAGAATTCAATGATATCACATAATTCAATGATTGCAGAATATACACATGGAATTCAATGATTGCAGAATATACACAGGGGGAATTTTGATGAAGCTTTGAGGCTCTTACAATTTATGCAATTACGAGGAGTGAAGCCAAAACCCATCACCTATGAAGCAATGATAACTAGTAAAAACACGTTATAGGTTAGCTAAAGGTGATATCATGGAACTCAATGATTTCAGAATATAAACAAGGGGCATTTTGATGAAGCTCTGAGGCTCTTACCATCTATGCAATTATCACAACATGGTGAAAAGGTTATGAATATATTATTACAAATGGAATTACCAATATGCATCATAGTTTATCCAACAACATTTATTAGAAGACCTATTAGAAGACACTATTCTGTACGCTAGGGTTTTTTAAGAAAATGAAGTGTGGTTCTTAGTATAATGCAATACCAACACTGCAAAATAGCTTACCAGGTATCTTTCTTCAAGAGTGTTATCTTTCTTTAAGAGTGTTCAAGAGACACTTCTTCAAGAGTGTTATAGGTATCTTTCTTCAAGAGTGTTATCTTTCTTCAAGAGTGTTCAAGAGACACACAGGAGAGATTTGGTTGTCACTATAAAAATATCTTTCTATAAATGCTTTTACCATAAAATATTTGATTATAATATCTTTCTTAAGAGTCTTCAAGAGACACACAACAGATATTTGGTTGTTACTATAAAATTATATTTCTATAACTTTAGGCAATGCTTTTACCATAAAAGATTTAATTATTTAAGTTTCCACATTGTGAGAGAGAATTGCAACATCTAGAAATGAAAATATTTTACACACCCTTGCAATCATATTCTAGATTTGGTTGTCACTATAAAAATATCTTTCTATAAATGCTTTTACCATAAAATATTTGATTATGACATCTTTCTTAAGAGTCTTCAAGAGACACACAACATATATTTGGTTGTTACTATAAAATTATATTTATGTAACTTTAGGTAATGCTTTTACCATAAAAGATTTAATTATTTAAGTTTCCACATTGTGAGAGAGAATTGCAACATCTAGAAATGAAAATATTTGACACATCCTTGCAATCCTATTCTAGTGGATCAAAACAAAATTCATTCCAATGGATGAAAAGAAGCCACTCATAAAACATATTTTGCTATTTGTAATGATATGAATTTTTAAATCCAAGGCCATTGCAACTCTCTAAATAATTATTTTCCATTTGTAAACATAAGAATTTATAAATCTAAGAACAAAATTCATTCCAATGGATGAAAAGAAGCCACTCAAAAAACATATTTTGCTATTTGTAATGATATGAATTTGTAAATCCAAAGCCATTGCAACTCTCTAAATAATTATTTTCCATTTGTAAACATAAGAATTTATAAATCTAAGACATGATTGGAACTTTGAAAGTAAAAAACTATTTATGTATCATCCATAATTTGCAATATTTTAAAGAATTAAAATTCATACATCCGAATTCCAACGAAACCTATCTAGATAAAAACATCATCTTTATAAAAATATATAGAATTAACAAACTAACCATTAATAAACCACCTAAATTATAAAATTAACAACTAATTAATAATTAATTAACTACCTAACTCATTCAATTAACAATAAAGTGCAAAATTCACGACAAAAACAAAGCCTATGAAGCAATGATAACTAGTGTTTATAGGTTAGTTATTTTTATTTTATAGAAATCCATGAGGGATAGAAATCCACGAGGGAAAGTGACTAACGGTAAATATACAAGGAGAATATAAATGAAATCTCCGTATAAAATTAAAAATTTAAAGCTATTATGCATGTGAGAGATAGTGGATGCATGTGCGTTAAAATATTTCATCGTTGCCTTTGTGTGAGCGTGACAATACATATCCCTAAGTCATATGACAAGATTTTAGCAACATCTTATCTCTTCCAATGTAAAGTGAGCAAGCGACTTTTCAGCTTGAATGAACCCGCTCAATGATAATTGGTATGATCAACCGTAAAGTCTTTTCCCAGTTTTCCATGGCTCCTTTCAAACTCGGTCGTTGGAATAACTTCGGCAGTCATTTTTTCCATATATTTGGTGATCTCAATTTCACAAGGGCCCTCTTGAACGGGCTATAATCTCACATGAGAGTCCTGTAAAATGCATTTTTGTTTATCAGTCCCAGCACTTCCCCCGAAGTCCATGCGAAACCAGAAATAAAGTGTCATCGGCGATATAATACGAAAAAGAACCGACCATGGCAAAACACCATCTACCAAGCAGACAAAAATTGGAAAATTGTTTAAAAATAGCTTAGTGGTGACAATCCTGGTAGAAGACACTAAAACAAACATGATTATATATTGAAAGTATGTGAAAAGTATATAAAACAGAAAAGCAATACCCATAACGGTAAGATGGTATCAGTAGAAGTGGAGGCGGTAGATGCTCCTCTGGGTTATAACCTTCTACTGGGATGGAGTTGGGTAAACGAGATGAAGGCCGCCATGTATTCAGTCTTTCCATTGCTCAAGTTCCCTCATCAAGGAAAAGCAGTCCATCAAGAATTACTCTCTGCTGAAGCTATTCAACCTGTATTCGAATTCACAAATAATACGAAGGTCAAAATGACACCCTACCAAGCAAAGAAACAACATACGAATATAAAATATATAGTAGTCTGAAAATGATTAATTTTTCTATTTCATCTTGATCTTTATCAATGTCAGACGGTGGCATATCTGCTAATCCCTTTGAAATCTTGAAGCCTGGAGTACTGAAATTCGGTGTTACTGCTGCTGTGTCATTTACTGGAGTTGAGTCGAGCGCAGAGTCAAAGAAACAACATAGGAATATAAAATATATAGTAGTCTGAAAATGATTAATTCTGTTTCATCTCGATCTTTATCAATGTCAGAGGGTGCATATCCGTTAATCCCTCTGAAATCTTGAAGCCTGGAGTACTGAAATTCGGTGTTGCAGCTGCTGTGTCGTTCACTGTAATGTAGTCGAGCACAGAGTCGATTCCAGCACCTCGAATTGCTGTAACTGCCCCGCCTCAGCCAAAACTGGAAAAATAATGAAAAACCAGGCTTATAGCCATATTTAAATGGCAGCAAGGTGAAGATGGTCCGTTAGTAAAGGGACAGGTATCATAGTTCCAAACCGCATCGTAATCATTGGAGGCGGTTAGTCCCTGATTCTTGCCAGAGTTTCCATGGCTTGTGATGATCCAACGGCTTAAAGGTTTTTAATCGTCTAACATAAAGATCGATGGCTCACAACCAAACACGATGACACTTGAGGGAATTGAAAGGGACAAAGTATTACAGTTCCAAACCGCATCGTAATCGTCGGAGTCGGTTAGTGCCTGATTCTTGCGGTGTAAAGATTTTTAATCGTCTAACAACCGGACACGATGACACTTGAGGGAATTGATCTCACAGAGAAACGCCTTACGGCGTAACCAGACACGATGACACTTGAGGGAATTGAAAGGGACAAAGTATTACAGTTCCAAACCGCATCGTAATCGTCGGAGTCGGTTAGTGCCTGATTCTTGCTGGAGTTTCCATGGGTTGTGATGATCGAACGGTGTAAAAGTTTTTAATCGTCTAACATAAAGATCGATGGATCACAACCGTACACGATGACACTGGAGGGAATTGATCTCACAGGGAAACGCCTTACGACGTAATTAAAGAAAATAATAAAATAGCGGTTAAGGAAATTATTATTAATCAAATAATTAAATTAAATAATTGAATAAAGACTCCCGCCCTTACCATTCGTGCATCTGCTATATTATCCTCTAAATTTTGTATCTCTCTCCCGCCAAACTTCCTCCCGCCCAATGTAACAACCACTACTTGGGTGCATAATTTAAATTGCCGAGTACCTCAACAAAAATCACTGAAGTATTACCTCTCGCTGTGGAGTCAAGAGTTCGATTCTGGCTAGACTCCTTTTCAGTCTATCGCTAAGCTCCGTTTCTGTTGTTTGGAAGCTTGTGTGTTCTGTAGGGTAAATAAGATGGTTCTGCCCCTGGCTCCCGGAAAGTTTTATGGAGGCAGTCTTCCAAGGCCGCGGATCTATGATGATGTGAAGTTCAACTCAGAGAGAGTCGATCCCCCGTCTCTTCCCTCGGCCCCGCTTCTGTCATGGGCAAGCGAGGCGCACTGGTCTATGGGGGGCCTCTCCTCCAAGAGAAAGCGAATGCAGGGCAAGATTGAAGGAAGCATCAGAAAACTCAGAGCCATTGAAGAGGATGAAGCCGAAGGTCTTACTGTCTCAGGAGGCTTTGAGGCTTCTAAGCCCAGTTTCTCCCATGCGACAGTTGCTGATGACGGTATCGTCAGATCTGGCATAGAAACTAATGGAAAACCTTCTGAGAAAGGTTCTCCAGGGGTTCGAATCCAGGCAAAGAAGTCGATAAGGCGTGCTATTTCTTTTGATAATGTGCAGAAGAGTGATCAAAGTAGTTCAGGGCTTGTTCAGTCTTCTGGTAATGTTAAAGCCGTTGAGGAGGATGCAGGGTTTAGGGTTTCTCCCAGGAATAAGAAGATGAAAGTGGAGTGCAAGAACGCAGGATTTCAACACGAGACTAGCAAGGGTGATAAATCTATGAGGCGCAAGGGCCGTATTTCATCCCCTGCATTGACGAGCTCCAGGGTCTGCACGAGGTCATCTAGTTCTCGTTCTGTCGCTGCCATGTGACGGGCCGCTCGTGCTAATTGGGTTTTCAGTGCCCGGAATGTCAATATTCATGCTTTTGTTGGATTTTTTGAAGTGTTTCACCAGTAACAGAATGCTTATGTTCATTGCGTTTGGGAATTTGAATTTAATGTAAGTGTCTATAAAAATATCTCCCACATTTTTGTTGGAATGGTTAATGTCTGAAA
This sequence comes from Pinus taeda, assembly GCA_000404065.3. Classification (NCBI taxonomy): domain Eukaryota; kingdom Viridiplantae; phylum Streptophyta; class Pinopsida; order Pinales; family Pinaceae; genus Pinus; species Pinus taeda. The sequence goes on along the minus strand of APFE031277326.1, from coordinate 101,842 downwards.
TCAAGTGGGTTTTTCAAAGATCACCATGTTTTCAAGGCCTTCAAGGCCTTAATTATGGAGAAAAATTTCTCTTTTGGAAGACCTTTTTTCTCTCTTTAAACGGCTTTATTTCAAAATAAGGTCCAATGTGGGTAAAGGTCGTATGAAGTCGAATTATTAAATGCAAAAAATTGTAACCCTTGTTGTTTGGATTTGTTGCAAACTATTCGAGAATTAACGGAGAAGCAAAATCATTCTTATATGTCCATGTTTATATGGAGTGGTTGGTTTTTTTTTAATATGGGATTTTATTTTTACTCACAGGTGGTGGTTAAATTAGTATGAGTTTTAGTTGTAGGCTTTTAGCTGGTTATCTATTCAATTTTATGAAATTCTTTATGATGTATTGATCTCAAATCCTTTCAAAGACCAGACCAGTCATACAGTCAAATATAATATATCAAGCAAGGTTGACAGAATGCAAACGAACTCAACAAAAATTGTAGGTTCAACTCGCACCAAAAAAGGTCAAGAAAATGTGGCTAAAAGAATATGATTTATTAGGAAGAAGTTGAGATGCCAAATATCAGGGAATTATACAGAGCATGTTTGAAGTTCATTAATACTATGGCAGGTGACTCCACATTTTCTGTTTCTTGCGGAAAATGTTTAAACAGCCAATGAGAAAGGAAGGCATTCGAAGGCAGTCGAAAATATGTTCTGGGTGATCTTCAGACCTTTATGATTTCGTAATTTCCTTAAAGGTTACCAACCAACTGATCCATAACTTGACCTCTGTTCCTCAATATAGTCTGGACATTGGAAATATCTTTTGCGTTGTTTAAAAATTTCCAATCATGAAAGTGACAATCTTATTAGTGAACAATAGGTTTATGGTTTGTAGGCTTTGGTGTAGGCCCAAATTACCCACTAATTAAGAATTATAAACTTATAAAATACCCTAATATTTTAAATATACATGAGAACTTCTAGAAATAATATATAACAAGAAAATAATTTGCATGTACAAATGTTTCTATGCTAATGATGTAAATTTCCTTGAAAATATAGTTGAGATCTTTCAATACTAATTGAGTCGTGTTATCACTGTTACTCTTCTATTTACTAACAAAAATTAATGAGTGACTACATAAAATAGTGGCCTGAAAGCAAAACCAGCAATAGTAAATCTCATTATTGTATTTCAAAAAAACCCTTAAGAGTGACTATTCGAGATTCCATTTCTACAATATTAGACTTAATCTTTGTAGACCCAAAAGTATTAACTAGAACATTTGAGCATATACACAAACAAAGGAATAATATACCATTTGCAGTCATTGAACACGTAGCAAATGTATTAACAAAACATTTCCATAATCCTATGTAACATTTTGATAAAGAAAGTATGAACAATATAGGCCATTGATAGGGTTACCATGAAGAAACTGCAAGTAATAACTTGCATTGTTCAAACAAAAGGAAAAACCCATAATTTGTATTCAAAAACTCCAATGACATTATTTCATATTGTATATAATACAAAAGTTGAGGTTACAAGAGGCCAAAAATATCTAATTAAATAACAAGCCCTTTCAACCAAGTCGGTTGGTCTTGGTGAGAGATGTTAAAACCCTAGACTTCAAAGGTTTCCCCATCAAGACAAAGTATATGCTTGGAGACTTGAGACAATAAATAAGAAATTTTCAGAACTTGTTTGAGAGTTGACGTGTTGTTTTCGTGAGATGTAACCAACAATGACGCCATAATTGTGGTGCATAATTGCAAGGGAGAAACCATTGAGAAGGGACCTCTATTAGAACACGATCAAAGGAAGAACAAACTATTATACAAAATAGCTAACCTTAAGGGAGCGGAGATACCTAAAATAGGAGACTTGTAGTCTTTGCCATGGCCCAAGAGAATGCATAATAAAAGAACCTTTATGCAAAGGGGGTTAGATGTAAAGGAAAATTGATAAAATGAAGAGGATGGAACAATACCCTCTTGATCTAGCTGTTTTGAGCTCCATGCACGAGTCACCTTAGGCACGAGTTCCCACTGCTTAGTCAACTCCATTCGCATTTTGCAATTGTAGTTGGGGCTGCCATAAGTAAGAACAAACTCTAAGATTGTGTACCTTAGAACCCTCAACAAAGGAAATGTGTACTATCTAAGGGTTAAAAAAAGAGGATTTGAAAAGGTATTACAAGTCATATTTAACCTCAAGGATTTCCAACAATATGGGGATTCGTTGAGCTTCAAAGCAAATTAGGGTTGAGTTGCAATGCTTGCTGGTAGGGAGTGGGCAATTAAGGGTCAAACAACAAGTAGAGGTGTGCTAGTTGCCTTAGGCATGTGTTTGGTTTGGAGCATAGCTCGCATTTTGGTTTTCTATGGATGGTCCGATCAAACACTAGGTTCGACCACCATTGATCCGTGGACAACTAGTTGCACAAAGACCAAGGGAGTGTGACACAATTGGTCTCCTACCAGAGAGTTCTAAAAAGAATGTTTAACTTGAAAACATAATTTATATTGTTGATCAAAAGCCTTTGAATGTTAATAGTTTCATTATATGCCTTCTTCAATTTAAAAAAAAAGGAAAAATCAATGATTGCATAATAAAACAAGGTGGTATGATATATCTGTTTCTTTGTTGAGAAATGGCAACAAGAAATTTCAGTTTAATTTGTCCTTGAATTAAACTGAGAATTAAAATCGAATTTTATTTTCATAACAACTTGTAAATAGTCAATTAAGTTTAATTAACTTAATTAGCTTAAGAATTTCGAGTTGGAAGTCTTTCTGTAGTCATGTATATGTTCTCCCTAAGTTTTAGGGGTTCAATATGAGTTTAAATTGAGTTGGAAATTAGATCACTTAGTTTATTGAGTTAAGTCTAATTAAATTAGTTCCAAACTATTTGTGGAACTAATAGAGAACTAACAGTCAATTGGTACACTAGTGCTACTGTAGTTAGCTAAAGGTTCCTTAATGAGAAATTCATGCATGTTAATTTAGAGAAAGACCTAGTTGAGACTAGAGTGCACGGGCATTGTATTATTAGTTGTATTATTTATTGGAGTGTAAATATCATGCATGCATCAAAGGTTGATCCTATGTTTGGATTGTCAGTTTTGGAAGCATGAATTACCTTTAAATACATGCTATTCATCCTAGGAATTACACGAGATTAGGGGCTTGGAGAGTTGCAAAATTGGCTCAGTGTTGGCCAAGAGCTAGCTTGTGAGATGAGAGAGTTGAACATGCTTGTGTGGAATTGTTCTAGTGAGAACAAGCTTTGTATCTTTATTCATAGTTTTGATATATGCAGTACATATAGCGGGGTTTTGAGCAATGACTTTCCCCATATACATCTTGTGTTATGTGCCATTGATTTATCTTTTTCTTGTTCATATTGTTCTTATCGATCTATTGGCTTCCGATGGTTGAAAGTAGAAGTAGATTCTTGTCATGTGCTTTAGTATATTGCATGAGCTTGTGAATCTATAGGATTTTCTACATGATATCGGAGTTGAGAACAATATAATAGAGGAGATTTTGAAGTTTTGAGTTTTTTGGGTTATAGGTGAAATTCAAGTTTGCAATAAATACTTCAGGATTGGCTAATGGCATTCTACAGTTTGCGGCTCAAGTATGCCTTGGAAGGCAACTCAAATTTTATAGCTTGGAGGGAAGAAATGGAAGTTGTGCTAGAGGATAATGGCTTGAAGGAATTCATTGATCAAGAAATTCCTAAATCAATAGCATCTGATGCACATAGTCTGGTTGAATGGAAGAAGTGTGTGGCAAAGGCAAGGCGGGTAATCCTTGAGGGAGTTCGAGGCCACATTGTCTCAAGTCTCCATGCCAAGGTGTTAAATTTGGAAACTAGGGCCAAACATCACTTTGGACAACTCCTATGAGGCAGTTGATATTTTTCTTAGGTTCCTCTTTTCAAGAGGTGTAGGATTGATCTAAGATCATCCCATTTCGACATGTACAAATGAAGATATGAATTTATTTTGACTGCGGACAAATTGCCAAGGTCGACCAACCATCAAATTAGCCTCCTCTAGCTTTCAACGTTGCATATAAATATAAGGTGCCTCCTCATTTTGGCATCTCATCTCATTCACCTTTCTCTCTCTCATCTTGATTGGGTACAAATTTTTGGGCCTCTCTCTCTCCACACGTGCGAAAGGAAGACTGCCTTTTGTAGTTGCTGTGTCGACTAGATTTGACTGAAATTTCAGAAGGTTGATTTTGACTAGTATTGACCTTGTTTGATTCGGTTTTGTGAGGGAAAATTCTATTTGGGCATGTTGTTTCAGGCACAAAAAGTGAGGCAGTTTGACCCTTGCGTTAACCAGTGTTGATTGCCTAATTCAGGTTGTTGTGTTGACTTTTGTTGACCATACTTGACTGGTTATTTTCAGACTGTTTTGCACTGCATTATCTTGCTGTTGGAGGATGAGTTGACCAAGGTTGATCGAGTTATTTTGGAGGTCAATTTCAGCCTTGTTGACTAGTGTTGACTTTTTGGTTAGGGCTTTTTATTTCTATTGTTTTGATTGACCAGTTTGGGCAAGTGAATATTGTAAATTGTACTCTCTCTGTGTTGAAATTTTGTAGAATTATAAGAAAAATTGATTAAGGTTTTCTCCACATTGGAGTTTGTCCCTGGCTGATGCCATATCTTGTGTTCTCTTGTGTTGGCTTGTCTTCTACTATTATTGTTTATGTTCTATCTGCATTTTACTATCATGTTGATGTGATTTATATAATGGATATGATATTGGGTTAATAAAGAAAATTGAAGTAAAATTGCTCTAAGCATAGAACATAACATTGTTATTTGAAATTAACATGGTATCGACGCTGAGGTGAAGACAAAGCCCAAATAAGAGTGAAGAGCAATCACTAATCAAGAACAAGTCTCAATGGCCTGCACATCCTACTTCAAGTCCGATGATAAGCTTCATGGTAACTATGATTATCATGCATGGAAGATGTCTCTTGATTTGACTTTAGAAGAGCAAGATGTCATGGATTTTGTGCAGTGAAAGATTCCAGAACCTCCTTCACATGCACTGGCTGTTGCTAAGACAAAGTATAAGAAGGGTGAAGTCAAAGCCAAGAACATCATCAGGGATTCTATTCATAAGTACTTAGTTGCTTACATCTCCGATTTGAATACATCAAAGGAGATATATGACAGGTTGGTTGGCATGTTCAAATCTAGCAAAGCAAATCAAATTCTTTTCCTCAAGAACAAGCTAAAGGATATAAAGAAGGGAAAAGGTGAGGATATTCAATCCTACTTCATGAGGATTATCGAGATAAAAAAATATCTTCTTTCGATTGGTAAAGCTATTGCTGACAGGGAGCTCACTCTCATTGCCCTTGGAGGTCTTCCTCCCAAATGGCATGTGTTCAACACTACTATTCTCAATAACAACAGAACTCTAGGTTTTGAAGAATTGTTGACTAGATGTTCTCAATAAGAGATAAGGATGATGGAATTGGAGATGATTTCGAATAGGGATAATCCTACTGCATTCTCCACTCATGCCAAGAGGAATAACAATGCAGTTTCAAAGAAGCCAAGTCAAGGAAGATCGAGATTCAAAAAATGAAAGGAAGGGAAGATGCTTCGTTTGCAACAAGTTTGGTCACAATGCCAGAGAGTGTCTAAATATAAGAGACACATATCATGATGATGATCACAATCATTCTAGGGGAAACAACAACAATCAAAGGAATGACAAGTTCAACAACAAAGGGAAAATGAATGCTTCCGCTACTCAACTTGGAAATGATCGAGCTTTTAGAAGAATAAGAAACTCCAGGTATGATGAGTCTAATGTTCTAAATTCTAAGCAAAAGGAATTTTATCTTATATATTACCTCTATTGCCTCTCCTCCGGATACTTTGGGAAATTGATTGATTCATAGTGGTGCCTCAAGGCACTTCACCGAGTACAAGGAAGCTCTTTCAAAACTGATAGAGAAGGATACAAATTTGGAAATTATCATTGGATACAATACCACCTATCCCGTGAAGGGAGTTGGGAATGTTACCCTTCAATTGAATCAAGGTAACACTGTTCATCTTTAAGAAGTACTATATGTACTTGATCTAAATAAGAATCTAGTGTTTATCTCGGTGATGGAAGACAAAGGATTCAAGGTGGCATTCATCGATGGAAAGGTATGTGTTGCGGAAAAGAAATTTCAAAGAAGCATTTACTCTTGGATTCAGGGTTGACAGTTTATATCAAGTTGGAGGAAGTCCATTGGGAGCCATGTCTTGCGACACATCTCTTCAATCTGAACTATGACTTCGGAGGTTTGCTCATTTTCACTATAAGGATTTACCCTATGGAAGGAAGATGGTTACAGGTATGCCCAAATTCAAAATAGAGCATGAAGGTGTATATCAGGGATGTACCGAGGGAAAACATACAAGGGGACCATTCCCCTCAAGTGATGGCAAGATCACAAACATTTTGCAATTGGTTCATTCTGATCTATCTGGTATGTTGCCTATGACATCATTAGGAGGATATTTATATTATGTTGTCTTTGTGGATGACTTCTCTCACAAAACATGTATATATTTCTTGAAGAAGAAGGACGAAATATTCTCATGGTTCCAAGCCTTCAAAGCCTTGGTGGAAAATCAAACATGGAAGAAGATCAAGATATTGAGCACTGATAATGGAATCGAGTATGAGTCAAATGAATTCAATGACTATTGCAGGGAAGCTAGCATTAAGAGGGAGTAAAATGGTGTTGCTGAAAGGAAAAATCGTTCCATTATAGAAGCCTCTCGTGACATGCTTCATGATTAAGGACTTCCAAAGTTCCTATGCGGAGAAGCTGCCAACAATGTTGTGTACGTTCAAAATCGATGCCTTCATCAAGCATTAGAATCCAAAACTCTCGAATAAGTTTTCACAGGGAAGAAACCTGGTGTTTCTCATTTTAGAATTTTTGGTAGTCCCTTATACTTTCATGTGTCGAAAGAAAAGAGAAGTAAATTGGAGGCATTTGGGAAGAAAGGAACTTTTGTGGGCTATAGTGAAACTTCTAAGGCATATAGAATCTATGTGCCTATTCAAAGAGAAGTAAAGTTGAGTCATGATGTCACCTTCAATGAGGATGCTTCCCTAACAAAGATTAGCAACCTTCATATTCCAAGGAAGGACAAAGAAGCAGATGCAGGAAATCAGGGACATTTGCAGGACGAGCCGATGCCCATTGTTGAAGAATTGATGGATCCCATTGATCCTCCTCTTCATGAGCCCTCCTCCAAAAGGAGACCCTCATGGCTGAGGGAAACTCTCGAAGATGCTGAGAGACATGTTGCATCGAGGGGGACATTTCATGAAAGCAAGAAGCCTAATAGGTACCAAGGGTACTTAACTATTATGAGCACCATTATTCAGTCCGAACCTTGCTCATTCGAAGAATTTGTGAAGCAAAAAGTATGGAAGGATGCTATGAACAAAGAGTACAAGTCAATTATGAAGAATGATGTCTAGGATGTGGTCCCTAGACCCAAAGGACAAATATGTTATCACCTCTAAATGGATCTACAAGATTAAGCATGGTGCTGATGGAAGTGTTGAGAAGTTCAAAGCCAGATTTGTTGCTCGAGGCTTCTCTCAAAAGGAAGGTGTATATTATGATGAGATATTTGCACTTGTTGCTCGCTACACCACCACCTGTTCGATTATAGCCCTTGCTGACTCACAAGGATGGAATATACACCAGATGGATGTCAAGACTGCCTTCTTGCATGGTTCACTTAAGGAGGAAGTCTATGTGGAACAACTTAAGGGGTTTGAAGTTCAAGATAGTCAGAAACATGTATGCAGGTTGAAGAAAGCCCTTTATGGGTTGAAGCAAGCACCTTTGGCTTGGTATGAGAGGATCGATAGCTATCTGATGAAGCTGGGATTTACGAGAAGTGAAGCTAATCTAAAATTTTACTTTAAGTTTGAGAATTATAAACCTCTCATCTTGGTACTTTATGTGGACAATCTCTTTCTGACAGGTGCAAACCCTCTTATTCATCAATGTAAGAGAGAATTGGCTTTCGAATTTGATATGAAGGACCTAGGACTGATGCATTACTTCCTAGGGTTGGAAGTTTAGCAAAAGCCAAGGGAGATTTTCCTTTCTCAAGGAAAATATGTTGTGAAGCTACTTGAAAGATTTGGGATGGTGGATTGCAAGTCCGTGACTATTCCGATGGAACTTAACTTCAAGAAGTTCTGTGGAAGTGTTGGCAGGCCCGATTTGGAAAATCCTTTTGAGTACATCAACTTATAGGGTCCCTGATGTTCTTGGTGAACTCCCATCCGAACATATGTTTTGCAATGAACACATTGAGTCAATTTATGGTCGAGCCTCATCATATACATTGGATTGCTGCCAAGAATCTCTTGAGATATCTCCAGGGCACAATCACTAATGGACTGAGATACATTGCCGGGAATGTGGGGCTCCATGGTTACTCTGATGCAGATTCGGTTGGTAGTGTGGTGGATCACAAAATCACATCAAGATGTTGCTTCTCTCTAGGTTCTTCTGCAATATCATGGATGATCAGGAAGCAAAAGTCAGTTGCTTTAAGCACCCCTGAGGCTGAATACATTGCTGCTAGTTTGGCCTCCTGTGAAGATGTATGGTTGAGGAAGCTCTTTAGTGAGATATTTGGACATGTGATGGATACCACTGTGATCTTCTGTGATAACCAGAGTGGGATTCTTCTTTATGAGAATCTTGTGTTTCATGATCGCTCCAAGCATATTGATATCAAGTAACACTTTATCTAGGATATGGTACAACGGGGAGCAATAAGGCTCCATCACATTGGGACCAATGAGCAGGTCGTCGATATTCTTATGAAGCCCCTCGGGAAGGTCAAATTCTTAATTTTTCGTGAATGACTTGGAGTCATGGAGAGACCCTCTTATGAGAGTCTTGTATGAGATGGATTGTGAGCTCTGGGAGCTCCAGGAGGCTTGGGGTACTTCTTGGAGCGATGAGTGATCATAGGGTGACTCACCCTCCCCTAGTGGTGCGTTGTGTACAGGGTGAATGGTTCACCTTCCCCTATGATACCCCATGGTGGCATATGTGTAGGCTGAGTTGTTCACCCTCCCCTATGGCATATGAGCAAGATGAATGGTTCACCTTCTCCCATCGGCACATCCTACCCATGTAGTCCGAGACTCATGGGAAGTACCTCTCATCTGGCCAATGAGTAGGGAAATGAGGATAGGGACCATAGTACTATTGATGGACACAACGTGTACCACCGTAATCCTTATGCTAGGATGTTGATATTGATCTGGGATTAATGGAAACTAACTATGAGTTAGTTAAGAGTGGTACGACACACTCTCTGTTGTTGGAGACTGACTTCGGGTCACTAGAGAATGGTATGATAAATTCTTGATCATTTATTCTTTCTTCATGGTTCAACAGAGCATAGCAGAGCAGTGCAATGACAGGGATGGTACAGATTGTTGGACAGTTTGGCAGGTGATGTTCTCCGTAGTTGGGAGGGAGTGTTAAATTTGGAAACTAGGGCCAAACATCACTTTGGACAACTCTTATGAGGCAACTAATATTTTTCTTGGATTCCTCTTTCCGAGAGGTGTAGGATTGATCTAAATATCATCACATTATGACATGTACAAATGAAGTTATGAATATATTTTGATTATAAACAAATTGTCAAGGTTGGCTAATCATCAAATTAGCCTTCTCCAACCTTCAATGTTGCATATAAATACAAGGTGCCTCCTCATTTTGGAATCTCATCTCATTCATCTTCCCCCCTATCATCTTGATTGGGTATGGATTTATGGACCTCTCTCTCCACACTGTGAAAGGAAGCTCTCTCTCCACACTGCGAAAGGAAGACTGTACATTCTAGCTGTTTTTTTGACCAGATTTGACCAAAATTTCAGGAGGCCGCAATTTTAGGAGACCGAAGTTTTAGAAGGCTGAAATTTCAGGAGGTTGACTTTGACCAGCGTTGACCCTGTTTGAGTTTGGTTTTTGTGAGGTAGACTTCTGTTTGGGCAGGCCATTGTTTTGGGCAAAAAAACCGAGGTAGTTTGACCCTTGTGTTGACCAGTGTTGACTGCCCTAATTTAGGTTGCTGCATTGAATTTTGTTGACCAGATTTGATTGGTTATTTTTAGACTGTTTTGGGTTGCATTATCTTGTTGTTGGAGGATGAGTTGACCAAGGTTGATCGACTTGTTTTGGAGGTCAATTTTAGCCTTGTTGACTAGCGTTGACTTTCTGGTTAGGGATTTTTGTTTCTGTTCTTTTGACTGATTAGTTTGGGCAAGTGAATATTGTAAATTATAATCTCTCTCTGTTGAACTTGTAAGGAATTATAAGAAGAATTGATCAAGGGTTTCCCCACATACAATTTTGTCCTTAGATGGTGTCATATCTTGTGTCCTCTTGTGTTGGACGGTCTTCTACTGTTATTGTTTATGTTCTATTTGCATTTTACTCTCATGTTGATGTGATTGCTATACTGGATATTCTATTGGGCTAATAAATAAAATTGAAGTAAGGTTTCTCTAAGCATAGAACATACCACTTCTATCTGAAATTAACACAAGGAAACTCTGTATGCTATGTGGAAAACATTGACGGACTTATATTAGAAAAATAGTGACCAAGGGAAATTGGTACTGAAAGACAAACTTTGAAAATTCAAAATGGAGAAAGGCGAGACTATTCCAAATACTTGACCAAGTTCACTCAATGCCGTGATGAACTTGGAAGTGTTGGAATCACATTTTTCAAGGATGATATGGCGAGTCTTTCTCTTCTAGGACTCCCAAAGAGTTGGCATAGTTATCATGACTTTGTCAATGGTCAAGAGAAGCTACAAGATTGGGAACGATGGTGGTTTGATTTGATGCAGGAGGAGATCAAGAGGAACACTTGTTGAAGAGCCTAGGGCAAAGTAGCGTAGTGTGATTCTTTCTCACTTGATCAAAATTTGTGGAGTCTTTTTACTTTTCTTGTTATCTTATTCTTCTTCTTCTTCTTCTTATTAGTGCATATGTGTGTACTTCATAAAACTGCTACCAAAACACAAAAAGAAGAACACAAGATGTTGGCTCTCTGTTAGGGCCAAAATCTCTCTTCTCTTGAGAGGAAAACCCTTTAGTGAATATACCTTATTGAAGCTTCTATTGATCAATGCCAAACCCTATATCCTTGACAAAGAGATCCTCCAAGAACAAGTTGAGTCTTAACTCCTTTCTGCACCTTATACCTCGACATTTCTTCGAGCACTTTGTTTCCTGACACTTCGTCCTCCTTCTTCTGGCACTTCATTCTTCTTTGTTCTTGTTAGTAACCTTGTTGTACTTTCTCTAGAGAAGATTCCTTTGATGAGACCCTTTTCATATGACGGTTCCTCTCTTATTTTCACCAATCAATGAAATTTTATGACTGTCAAGGGAGGGCTGTTATGACAACAGTGCAGCCCTAGTTTCTCACACGTGTGGGAGTATTTCTGGGTGTTATATGCCATTCTCTTCTTCGCTTAAGTTTCTTTCTTCCACGCTGGAGTAGGTAGCCTTATAAGCCTAGTTACTAGCCCAAACAAGGAAGAATATATACGTGTGATATAACTGCTAATGTAGCCGCAAAAAGTCCTTCATTTCCTCGCATGTGTGACTGTGTATACCCTAGAAAACAATCCTTTTCCTTCGCTGTACTTTCTTCTTATTGTTGTACCTTGTAGACCATTTTCCTCGGATTCTTTCGTTCCTCTTGTCCTCTATCCCTTGTGGATTTCAGAGCTAAAGTTGTATGTTCTAATTGGAGTGGAAAGCCTCTATAAATAGAGGACCGTCCCTCCATTTAAGCAGAGTTGTAGGCCGACTTGACTGGCTTCTTTTAGGCCAGATTTGAGGGTTGTTTGTAGGCCAACTTTGAGGGCAGATTGTAGATAACTTCCATGGTGGTGTAGCATGCTTGAAGGATCTTCTTGAAGGTGACATTGCATAGGAGTAGACTTGAATTTGCTTGGAGGTTTTCTCTTTGACTTTAATACATATTTATACATGGTGTAACATGCCCTTAAGGCCTTCAATATTTTCTCTTAACTATTTGACTCACCTATAGCACTTTGTCATGTGCTAGACCTACTTCAATGAGAAACAAACTCATTGACATATATTATAAAAAAAAATTCTTTTCTTGAATAAGTACAAATATCAAAAGTACATTTATGAAGACCGAACCTAGTTACACTTCCTTCAACACTCTCTCTTAAATAGGAAGGTATTCATACAACATTATAAGGTGTTTGGCTATTATCAATCTTGAAGAATTCACATAAGAGAAACCAGATTAGCAATCCATCTGTTATAGCATCATATCCATAAGCATTGTCATAGTGCAAGGCCTTGACTATCAAATCCATCTCTTTACGATACCATGAGCTACAATGTTGGCGAGACCAATGATTTATAGACACCTTCATCATTGTCTCTCAAGGTACATACCCATCGAGGTGTTCTCCGAGTATGACCTTCTAGGACTATTCTTATCTTGGGTCCCCATCCCTCAAAGAATATCGATCCTCTTGCTTACTCTTGTCTTGGATACCCTACACATCCTCAAAGAGTATCAGATGCCAGATTGTTACCCAATCCTCCCATTCTTTCTTCCCTATTGAAGACAAGAATGTAAGGTCTATCTTGTGTCTACATTCCCATTCATGGCCTTCATCTAGACTTACGACTATTAGTCTTGGTCTAGTGCATGACCCATGAAATGGAAAACACAATTGTCACTCCGTTGTAATCAGGGGTGATCCAAAACTCCCTCTTGATCAGGGACCTGTCAAAGCTCCCTCTTAACTGGGGACTCTTTCCTTCATCAACAACTTCTTCTTCGTGGGTCCTTCAGCTGCTTGATTTCCTTCCTTTCTTGATGTCATGAAGTCGTTCAAACTTCTTCTAGGTAGGGCACCATCCATCGATCACTTTCCTCCCTGGTTTTTCATGTCATTGCTTCATTCGAGGAAAGTGGATTTCATGTCATACATCAAGTTTTCTTGTCATCTTGGCTACTATTTTATCATCTTGTCCATGCTTCAGAATATTCTTCTCATAGATGCTTCGTTATACTTGCTTGATTACATTTTCTGACGTAGTATCCCATCATGAATTCATCCTGATATTGCTTCAACATTTCTTTACCTTTGGTTGGATGGCTTCTTCATCATGACATATTTATAGAGTAGAATCAGTTATCCGCACCTTTTATATCTCCAAGGCCTTCATAGGTGTCAAGGGTCCTTTATTCCTTTATCTGAGTTGTCCTGCCTTCTTTTGGGAGATATTTTCAAAGCATTTTGTCAGATATTGATTCTTGGTGATCATGGTGTTCTTCACATGCTTGATCTCTTTCTCCATTTACTTCTTCTTAGATGGATAGGTCAACCATCTGATGCCTCTTGTGAGAGAATTCCTTCACTGCTTGTTTTCTGGACTTGTCAACATTTATTTCTTCTTAGTCAATAATGTTATGCCCCTTATGTGAGCATATTCTTTTTTTGACCTTCATTTCATTGTGGTACATGCCTTAGAGCATGTTCTTGGTGAAAGAGAATCTTTCATACTTGATCATGTTATAGAAATATCCCATGACTCAATATTATACAAATGATAACTTGACTAAACTTTGATGCATACATACCTCATATTGATTCTCCTCTGATCATCCTTTGGTATGGCCCTTCTTGCTTCATCTTAGCTTGCCTGCATATCATCCTTTTCTTGAATCCCATGAATTGGATTCCCAATGAGACATTTTCTTTGGTACATGAACCTTATTTTGAAGATTCCATCATAGGATCTTAAAGATCCTTGCCTTTCAAATGTTTCCTTTCTTTTGATGATGGAGGTATATGCTTCTTCTACATGAATATCATGAGCTATATCTACCATGCTCCTATATTCTAGAAGATATTTCCACTTATGCATTCTTTTTCTTATCATAAATGCTACATCTTCATGAGTATCTATAATTCTATGTAAATCATGTTTCTATATTCTAGAGGATGTTTCTAGCCATGCAATATTAGTCTTATTCCTACATGCTCCTATATTACTCAAAACCTTGAAAGAAGTCTAGAAGTAAAGAGTTTGACCTAGTCATAGTAGAGATCTGGAGGATATTCCTTCTTTTGCATCTTTCCTTCTTCTTTCACCTCTTCAGTAAAGTGAGATTCTTACCTCTTTCTTTTGTAGTTGTTGTCCTTTCTAAACTTAGGGAAATTCCTTTTGTAATGTCCATATTCTTGGCATCCAAAGCATTGGATTTTGGACATGTATTTGTTGTTTGTTCTTTGTGGACCGAATTTGCCAAATTTACCCTTTCTCTTGGCCATGGTAGCAAATGATTTCTCCTTTGATCCCATATCTTCTTTTGCCTTAAGTCAAGTTTCCTTTGTTCTGCATAGAGACCACATTTCACTGAGAGTGGTTGCTTCCTTCTTGGAATATATGCTTGGTGTGAAGTTTTCCCACTCCTTAAGTAGAGCATTGAGTACTACAATTGTCATATCTCTGTCAGACATGACTTCCCCAAGCTCTTGAAGTTGATCTCTCATTTAAGAGATTTTCATGAAGTAGGGAGCTATTCCTTTCTTTGTTATCTTCATCTTGTATAATTCATTTCTTAGAGATATTACTTCTCCGGTTGTGGATACCGAGAATAGCTCTACTAGCTTATCATAGATTTCTTTTGATGTCTCAATCTTGGAGACATAAGGAATGCGAGAGTCTTTGATTGATTCTATCATAATCCTTTGAGATATTGTCTCATCCTTGTTGTACTTGGCTAAGGATTGAGTTTGTTCCTTAGCAGTGACCCATTAGTGAAAAAGGTATTATAGACTATGTGGGAATTCGCTTATTTTACTTAGTGAAACGGATCGAAAAGATTACGAATAATATAAACACATAAACAATTTGAAGACACATTTAAACACATCAACACAACCAAATTTAATAAAGGATTTTGCCAGACTTTCTGGCTACATCTCCTGGTCCTTTCGCTTCCAGTGCTGACCTCTTTATTTTGTCTTCAATATGCTGTTACAGGTATGAGCTCAAAAAACAGAGTCTCAGATGAGAAAATGGACATCACCACTATGTCCAGCTCGAAATTTCGAGTCAAATGAGTGTACAATCGACCATATTTGGCCTCAGTGACTTCTAGACCCCAAAGAAAGTCAAAAACCACCATACACCTGCAAAAAACGCCTTTCTGCTGCACAAAACCAACTCTACATTAAAAAACCGCACGATCCTTGGGCGGTGTACCTGCAACGAAATGATACAAAGGTTTTGGAACGACTTGTTAACAAGTCCATTCATATGGCATAGTGGTCATGGTCTTGGTGTGAAGGTGCATATATAATGGAAGGTCAGCGGGTCGAAACCCCCGCCCAACACTTCGACCTTTTACATGGCATAAATATATGATATATATAATATATAATATATATAATATATATATATATAATTATATATATAAGCAAGTTTAATGTTTGATATGGTTTGATACATTATATATATATATATTACAATATGATATATATCATGTGTGGTCCATACATAGACATGTATGTTTAACATTGTTTGATGGTCGACAATTACGATAACACTTAATGTTAATGGTCCGAGGGTCGTGGGGTTGACCCCGACTGTCCGACCCTTTTCCGGCAGTCAATACCTATCCAACGTAAATGCCATATCCGCACCGCTTATAACAAGCGATAAGTTAGCTCATCTAGTAAGATGAATCTGATGAAGTCTTAGCCTTTCCGGGAGGTCAGGGGTTCGATCCTCCCTGACCCCCAAAATTTTGGGATCCATGCCAATATTGGGCAAATATGGGCTGCCACGTTTCAGCGTCGGATTGGCCCATAGGAAATAATCAAAAACTAACACGTCACCAACCTTGATGACATCACCCTGGACATATGGCGCATTCCTGATACAACATGTGTCTTGCTAACATCACCCTGGGTTGACTGTTTGACTTTGACTTTTCCTCTTTTTTCCCTAGTTTGACTTGAAACTTTGACTGGCCTTAACTTCTTCATCCGAACTCGTATTTACGCGTCATTCACATCGTTGGAATCGCCTCGACGAGAAATTCAAATTGATCCCACTTTCATATGCATTTGAAGACTTTGATCTGGAGGCAAAACTGGGAAGGTAGCTGACCTTGCTCTTCGGGATCTTAAATCAATGAAGGCTCATACAATCGCACGTTTTCAACATTTACGACAGAATAGATCTGTATATAAGCTGGTAGATCTAGGCAGAAAGCATTTTCACCAATTGTGTCAAGTATTTTGAAAGGACCATATCTAATTGGTTTCAACTTTTTACCCTCCCCTTGCAGTCTTTCTTTGCTGATGTACAACCATACTTGATCACCAACTTGAAAACTATGCTCAACTCAATGCTTGTCATGTTGCACCTTATACTTTGCTTGGCTTCTTTCCAGCTGTTCCTGTACTGCCTGGTGAATTTCCTAGATTTGTTCAATGAACTTGGTCGCTTTGTCCACATCACTGTGTCCATAAACTGCTATGTCTTTACCAAAGAAAAAATCCAAGGGAGACTTTGGTATAAAACCAAAACAAGTCTCAAAAGGAGATCTTTGAGTAGAAGAATGTTTTGCATGGTTGTAAGCTTGCTGCACATAACACAAATTCTCATCCCAAAGTTTGGGATGCTTGCTGCAATATCCTCGAAGCAACTGTATCACTGTCCTGTTGACCACTTCTGTCTGACAATCTGTCTGCGGATGAAATGCCGTGCTCTTCTTTAACTTTGTGTCCATTAACTCCCATAGACTTGACTAAAATTTCCCAACAAATTGAGAATCTCGATCGGATACAATACAAGTGGGAAACCCAAAATGAACCCATACATTTTGAAAGAAGAAATTTGCAATTTGTTCAACTGTGACCTGTTTATTACATGGTGTCAAAATAAACATCTTATTGAACCTATCCACAACTACATACAAATAATCACGACCTTTTCTAGACTTTGGCAATCCCCCAACAAAATCCATGGAAACACTTTCCC
This sequence comes from Pinus taeda, assembly GCA_000404065.3. NCBI lineage: Eukaryota > Viridiplantae > Streptophyta > Pinopsida > Pinales > Pinaceae > Pinus > Pinus taeda. Next base: position 84,677 of record APFE031277326.1, on the reverse strand, counting down.
AAGGACGAGGAGGAATTGGTAATGGAGTATACAAGCCTAATTTTCGATTACTTTGCTTTCTTGTAGCACACATAGTACATCCTTTAATATATCTAGAAACTATCCCATTCATTCGTGGCCTATAGCAGAATCTTTGTAATTGTGAAACTGTTTTACTTACCTCAAAATGACCTGATATGAGAGAAGTATGTGCTTCTCAAATTATATTAACTCTTTCAGTTTGTGGAATGCATAACTTTCCCAAATGATATAAGAGTTTGTCCTTTATATAATAATCCAATTCTTCTACCTGCTTGCCATGACTTAAAGTTGCATATACATCCTTAAAATCTGTGTCTTAAGCATATTGTTCAATGTAACTTTCATGAATTCCTAAATTATGCTTAAGTATTTTGGATGCATTTATGATTGGTCTTGATAACATGTCTGCAACCTTATTATGTATGCCCTTCTTATATCTTATAACAAGATGAAATTGCTGTAGAAAACCCATCCACCTGTAACGTTGTAATTGTTGCAATTTAGTTTGTGAGTGTAAATATTGAAGTAGTTGATGATCTGTATATATGATTGTTTCTTTACCCATTATGTAATGTTTCCACTTTTTAACACTCTGAACTAATGCATATAATTCTTTATCATATGTAGGATAGTTAACTACTATTGATGTGAATGTCTCAGAATGAAAGCATATATACTTTCTGTGCTGTATCAACACTTCCCCCATGGCATATTCACTTGCATATATCTCGATCTCAAATGGATACTGAAGATCTGGCAGTGCTAGTACTGGCGCTGTACTGATCCTTTCTTTCAATGTGTCGAAGGCTTTCTACTCTTTTCCTCCCCACTGAAACACCTGTTTCACACTTGTCAAAGCATGTGAAGGAGCTGCAATCAAATAAAAGTTAGCAATAAACTTTCTCCAATATTGCGCTGCCCCTAAGAAACTTCTAACTTCTGTAGCAGTATTGGGCTTAGGCCAATTTACAATGACTTTGACCTTAGAGGGATATATCTTCAATTTACCACCCCCTACAATATAACCCAAATAATTTAAATATTTTATGCCAAATTCACATTTTGATAGTTTTACATAGAGATTTTCTCTTTTCAAAACATCTAAAATTTGCTTTACATGCTTAACATGTTCATCCCATGTGCTATTGAAAACAAGAATATCATCTAAATAGACTATTACAAAATCATCAATGAATGGTCTAAATACATCATTCATGACTCGCATGAACGTAGCTAGAGCATTAGTTAAGCCAAAATGCATAACCATCCATTCATAGAGTCCTTGCCTCGTTTTGAAAGCAGTCTTCCACACATCCTGTTCTGCAACTCTGATTTGATGGTAGTCGCTTCACAAGTCCAATTTAGAGAAGTAAACTGCATCTTTTAACTGATTTAACAAATCATCAATATGAGGAAGAGGATAACAATTCTTTATTGTGATTTTATTTAATGCTTTAAAATCAATGCACATTCTCCACGAATTATCTTTCTTTCACACTAACACAATAGGTGATCCGCACGGTGATGTGCTTGGCCGAATAAACCCTTGATCGAGCAACTCCTGTACCTACTTCCTTATTTCTGCATTCTCTAGAGTTGATAACTTGTACATTCCAATGTTAGGTAGTGGAGCATCTTGCTGCAAATAAATCCCATGTTCTATCTCTTGCTTGGATGGAAGCCCTTTAGGCTCTTGAAACAAAATATCATAATCAGAAACAACTTTAACAAGATCTGATTTCTGTTTAGGATTACAACCTTTGAATGCATCATATTTATCAATATCCTTTGCTTTTACAATCATAAGTAAAAATTGTTTACTTGCATTTACAATTCTTTTCATTTGTCCAGAATTTATGAGAGAGAAGTTATCTTTGAGTTTATGAGCCCTTACAATATATTCAATTCCATCCTTAGTGAGTTGATACTTATTTTTAGTTCGATAGAAGATAACATTTCTATCGTACAAGTATGGAATTCCTAATACAATTCCACATATATCCAATGGGACTATGTCTAACTCAACCTCATCTACAAACTTTGACCCAATAGAAAAACGAAGTTTACATTGTTTCGTAACTTATAGCTTAGTTTTATCGCACACCCAACCTAATGGATATGGCTTTTTCTGAGGTTTTTTTTTTAGACCCAACTTCTTTACAATTGCTTTAGAAATCAAATTAACTTGTGACCCACCATCAAATAAAGTATCAATTTTAGTATGCTTGGAAATGACTCTTATGTGAAATAGCTCATTTCTTTTCCTCTCATCATTATAATTATCAACAAAATGTGAAGAAGTACTTGTAGATGCTTTAGAATCTTTACCTTTTATACCTGTAGCTGTAACTGTTGTCTCGTCACTTGAATATGATCCCAAGTTCTTTCTAATAGCAGCAACATTCTTTCGCTCTTTAGCTCTAAACTTCTTAGGCTTCAATTTTAGATGCATGAAGGTTTGTCTTTCTTCACAATGTTTGTTTTCTTCTCTTTCCACTTAAGTTTCCTCTTGCCTTTGTTCTTTCTTTCAATAGGTTTGGATGATTTCCCAACATCTGAGGTTACATTTTTACCTCTAAATTCCAGATGATTTGCTTGAAAAGATACATCATCTAAGCTAGTTGGATTAACATAAGTATAGTATGCCTCAAATAACTATGAAGACCACCTATGTATTTCAACAATGTCTTTGGTGAGTCCAATGAAATGCCTAATGTTAAAGCTCTCTTACGGAATTCCTAAGTATGACTTTGAACATTTTGACCTTTTGATTGACGTAGTGTTTGCCAACTCATCATTGCTTGTTGCATATAAGCCAATGGATAAAATTTCTTTTAATAGCAGAAACAAATTCATTCCAAGTTGAAATGATTTTACCATACTTTTGGAGATCTTCTTGTGTCTGGCCTTCCCACCATACAAGTGCAGTTCCTCCAAGTCGAAGGCTAGCAAGCTGGATCTTCTTTCTTTCTAAATCAACTTTCTGCACCCTACAACATACATCAATTTGCCTTATCCAATTATCAAGCTCTTCGGCATTAAGTTCTCCATCATAAATTGGCAAATCAAAATTTACATCTAATTTGATCAAAGAGGCTTTCTTTTTCTTCTTCTTAGAAGAACTAGTTTTATGAGAAGAAGACGATGATGACGACGATGATGGTGATGATGGAGGAGATGGAGGAGGCTTTTCTCCTTTCCCTTTATCTTCTTTATCTGGAGGAGTAAAAAGAAAAGGTTCCTTTGCTCCTTTGTCTGGTTTAGGCAATGAAGTGCCTTCACCTTTACCATTTTTAAATTCATGATACATCTCTTCCACCATGGCACGTATCGTCATGAAACTATCCAAGAATTGGGATTTTAACCCAAGTGGAGTTTCATCTACCATCCTTCTTTGTGAAAATACCATTCCAATTTCTGGATTCGCCTCAATAAGCTCTCCTTCGCTCGTTTGAGCCTCAACCTAGTAAGCATTCAAATCTCCACACAAACTTGTCAAACCTTAAAACCTTGTTGCTATGATACCACTTGATCCATTAATGAAAAAAGGTATTATAGACTATGTGTGAATTCACTTATGTTACTTAGTGAAACAGATCAAAAAGATTGTGAATAACATAAACACATAAAAAATTTGAAGACACATTTAAACACATCAACACAACCAAATTTAATAAAGGAGTTCACTAGACTTTTTGGCTATGTCTCCTGGTCCTTTCGCTTCTAGTGCTGACCTATTTATTTTGTCTTCAATATGTTATTACAGGCATGAGCTTACAAACAAAGTATCAGATGAGAAAATGGACATCACTAGTGCATCCAGCTTGAAATTTCGAGTCAAATGAGTGTAAACTTGACCATATTTGGCCTCAGTGAATTCCAGACCTCCTAGAAAGTCAAAAATCACTATACACCTACAAAAACCGCCTTTTTGCTACACAAAACCACCTTTGCATACAAAAACTGCCTCTGGAAAAACTGCATGCTCCTTGGGTGGATGCACCTACAATGAAATGATACAAAGGTTATGGAACGACTTGCTAACAAGTCCATTAGTATGGCGTAGTGGTCATGGTCTTAGTGTGAAGGCGCATTTATAATGGAAGGTCGGCGGGTTGAAACCCTCGCCCGACACTTCGGCCTTTTACATGGTATAGATACGATATATATATCACAAGTTTAATGTTTGATATGGTTTGATCCATACATAGACATGTATGTTTAACATTTTTCGATGGTCGATGGTTACGATACCACTTAATGTTAAGGGACCGACGGCCGTGCGGTTGACCCCGACCGTCTGACCCTTTTTCGGCGATCAGTGCCTATCCACCTTAAATGCCATATTTGCACCGCCTATAACAAGTGATAAATTAGCTCATCCGATGAGCGTAATCCGGTGAAGTCTTATCCTTTTTGGGAGGTCAAGGGTTCAATCCTCCCTGATCCCCAAAATTTTGGGATTCATGCCAATATTGGGAAAATCTGGGCTACCACGTGTTAGCACCAGATTGGCCCATATAAACCAATAAAAAACGGCCACGTCACCAACCTTGATGACATCACCCTGGACATATGGCGCATTCCCAGGACGACACATGTCCTGCTGACATCACCCTGGGTTGACTGTTGATCGTTGAATGTTTGACTTTGACTTTTCCTCTTTTTTCCCTAGTTTGACTTGAAACTTTGACTGGCCTTAACTTCTTCATTAGAACTCGGATTTACGCATCGTTCACACCGTTGGAATCATCTCGACAGGCACTTCAACCTGATCCCACTTTTATCTGCATTTGAAGACTTTGATATGGAGGCAAAACTAGATCCATTTTGGATCAAGCAGGGATAGTGATATTCCCTTTGACATGATCTAGGAGTTCATTCTCCTTGAGTAGTAGATCAATCTTCTTCTTCCATGCAAGAAAGCTATTGGTACCTACCAATTTATTGTTTTCCTTGCAAAAAGACATTGATGTATATTCAGAAGGGGAAATGTACTTACTTGATAGATTTTGAGATGTAATGGATTTTTTTCCTCCTTGAAGACTGGATGGCTTGTCTTCCCCGGATCTTGATGTTATTCAAGTTTCCTTCTCCAAGTGGACTTACTTGATGAAGAGATTTTCTTGAAGACTTGTAGCTTGATGTAGGACCTGCTTCAACCTGCTCTTCTTTGTAGGTGCGTTTATGTAAGGCTCTTCTTCTAGCTTTGTAGACCTCCTTGATGAATGATGGATTTTATACCCTTTTAAGTGATTGAGACTTATAGGCTTGATGCTTAAACTTTGTAGGTGCTTCTCCTTGATGAGTGTTCTTGAGTTGCCCTTTCCTTGATGTGTCACCTTAGCTCTGATACCATGTTGAAGAGTCCAGGGAAAAGTAGTGTAGTGGGGTTTTTCATTAATTGATAAAAATTTGTGGAGTATTTTTACTTTTCTTGTTAGATTATTGTTCTTCTTCTTATTATTAGTGCACATGTGTGTACTTCATCAAATTGCTACCAAAAAAAAAAATAACACAAGATATTGTCTCTCTGCTAGGGCCAAAACTTCACTTCTCTTGAGAGGAAAACCCTTTAGTGAATTTCTCTTATTGAAGCTTCTATTGATTAATGCCAAATCCTAGACCTATAACAAAGAGATCCTCCTAGCACAAGTCAAGTCTTCACTCCTTTCTTCACCTTATACCTCGGCACTTCTTTCGACACTTTGTTTCTCGACACTTCTTCCTCCTTCTTCTGGCACTTCGTTCTTCTTTCTTCTTGTTAGTAACCTTGTTATACTTTCTCTAGAGAATATACCTTTGATGTGACCCTTTTCATATGATGATTCCTCTCTCGTTTTCACCAATCAATGAACTTTTATGACTGTCAAGGGAGGGTTATTATGACAACAATGCAACCCTAGTTTCTTGCACATGTGGGAGTATTTCTAGGTGTTATCTGCCCTTCTCTTCTTCACTTAAGTGTCTTTCTTCCATGCTGGAGGAGGAGGCCTTATAGGTCTAGTTACTAGCCCAAACAAGGAATAATATATACCTGTGATCTCACTGCTGATGTAGCTGTAGAAAGTCCTTCATTTCCTCGCACGTGTGACTGTGTATACGCTAGACAACAATCCTTTTCCTTCCCTGTACTTTCTTCTTACTTTTCTGTACCTTGTAGACCCTATTCCTCAGCTTCTTTCGTTCCTCTTGTCCTCTATCCCTTGTGGATTTCAAAGCTCAAGTTGTGCATTCTAATTGGAGTGGACAACCTCTATAAATAGAGAACTTTCACTCCATTTAAGCACACTTGTAGGCTAACTTGATTGGCTACTTTTCGACTGCTTTGAGGGTTGTTTGTAGACGGAATTTGAGGGAAGGTTACGGATAGCTTCCATGGTGGTTTAGCATGCTTGAAGGTGCCATTGCATAGGAGTAGACTTGAATTTTCTTGGAGGTTTTCTCTGACTTTAATACATATTTATACATGGTGTAACATGCCCTTAAGGCCTTAAATATTTTCTCTTGACTATTTGACTCACCTATAACACTTTGACATGTGTTAGACCTACTTTAATGAGCAAGAAATTCATTGAAGTATATTATAAAAATAATATTTCTTTTCTTGAATAAGTAAAAATATCAAAAGTACATTTATGAAGACCGAACCTAGTTACACTTCCTTCAACCCTCCCTCTTGACTAGGCAGTTATTCATAAAACATTACAAGGTGTTTGACTCTTATCAATCTTGAAGAATTCACATAAGAGAAACCAGATTAGCAATCCATCTGTTATAACATCATATCCATCAACATTGTCATAGTGCAAGGCCTTGACTAACAAATCCATCTCTTTACAAGACTATGAGCTATAATGTTGGTGAGACTAATGATTTATAGACACCTTCATCATTGTCTCTCAAGGTACATACCCACCCAGGTGTTCTCCGAGTAATAACCTTCTAAGTCTATTCTTACCTTGGGTTCCCAGCCCTCAAAGAATATTGGTCCTCTTGCTTACTCTTGTCTTGGATGCCCTACACATCCTCAAAGAGTATCAGATGCCAGATGATTACCTAATCCTCCCATTCTTTCTTCCCATTTGAAGACAATAATGTAGTGTCTATCTTGTGTCTACATTTCCATTCATGGCCTTCATCTAGACTTACGACTATTAGTCCTGGTCTAATGCATGACCCATGAAATGGAAAACACAATTTTCACGTCTTTGTAATCAAGGGTGATCCAAAGCTATCTCTTGATCAAGGACCTGTCAGATCTCCCTCTTAATTGGGGACTCTTTCCTTCATTAGTAGCTTCTTCTTCGTGGGTCCTTCAACTGCTCAATTTCCTTCCTTTCTTGATGTCATGAAGTCTTTGTTCGAACTTCTTCTAGATTGGGCACCATCCATCGATCACTTTCCTCCATGGTTTTTCATGTCATTTCTTCATTCGATGAAAGTGGATTTCATGTCATACATCAGATTTTCTTGTCATCTTGGCTACTCTTTTCTCATCTTGTCCATGCTTTAGAATGTTCTTCTCATGGATGCTTTGTTGCACTTGCTTGTTTACATGTTCTGAACTAGTAGCCCATCATGGCTTCATCCCGATATTGCTTCAACAATGCTTTACCTTTTGTTGGATGGCTTCTTCATCACGAAATATTTATAGAGTATAATCAATTATCTCCACCTTTTATATCTCCAAGGCCTTCATAGGTGTCAAGGGTCCTTTCTTCCTTTATCAGAGTTTTCCCGACTTCTTTCAGGAGATATCTTCAAAGCATTTTTTCAGATATTGATTCTTGGTGATCATGGTGTTCTTCACATGCTTGATCTCATTGCCCATTTGCTTCTTCTAAGATGGATAGGTCAACCATCTAATTCTTCTTGTGAGAGCATTCCTTCATTGATTTCTTTATGGACTTGTTAGCATTTCTTCTTGCTTCTTAGTCAACAATCTTAACTCCTTATGTGAGCATATTATTTGTTGACCTTCATTGCATTGTGGTACATGCCTTTGAGCACGTTCTTGGTGAAAGAGATTGTTTCATGCTTGATCATGTTATAGAACTATCCCATGACTCAATAATATACAAATGATAACATGACTAAAATTTGATGCATACATACCTTATCTTGATTCTCCTTTGATCATCCTTTGGTGTGGCCCTTCTTGCTTCATCTTAGCTTGCCTGCATATCATCCTTTTCTTGAATCCCATGAATGGGGATTCCCAATGAGACACCTGCTTTGGTCCATGAACCCTTTTTTGAAGATTCCATCATAGGATATTAAAGATCCTTGCCTTGCAAATGTTTCCTTTCTTTTGATAATGGAGGTCTTCTAAGATTATTAATCATCATCAAAATTTTCTTTCATCATGTATGAGGTCCTATAATATGTATTCTTCTTCTACATGAATATATTGAGCTATATTTTCCATGCTTGTATATTCTAGAAGATATTTCTACTTATGCATTTTTGTTCTTATCGTGAATGCTACATCTTCATGAGTATCTAGAATTCTATGTGAATCACGTTTCTAGATTCTAGAGGATGTTTCTAGCCATGCAATATTAATATTATTTCTACATGCTCCTATATTACTCAAAACCTTTAAAGAAATCTAGAAGTAAAGAGTTTGACCTATTCATAGTAGAGATATGAAGGGTCTTCCTTCTTTTGCTTCTTTATTTCTTCTTTCACCACTTCAGTCAAGTGAGCCTCTTCCCTCTTTCTTTTGTTTTTGTTGTCCTTTTTAAGAGTAGGGAAATTACTTTTGTAATGTCCATATTCTTGGCATCCAAAGCATTGGATTTTGGACATGTCTTTGTTGTTTTTTCTTCATGGAACAAATTTGCCAAATTTACCCTTTCTCTTGGCCATGGTATAAAATGCTTGCTCCTTTGATCCCATATCTTCTTTTGCCTTAAGTCTAGTTTCCTTTGTTTTGCATAAAGACCACATTTCACTAATAATGGTTGCTTCCTTCTTGGCATATATGCTTGATGTGAAGTTTCCCCACTCCTCGGGGAGAGCATTGAGTTCTACAATTTTCATCTCTCTGTCAGACATGACTTCCCCAATCTCTTGAAGTTGATCTCTCATTTCAGAGATTTTCATGAAGTAGGGAGCTATTCCTTCCTATGTTATCTTCATCTTGTATAATTCATTTCTTAGATATATTACTTCTTCGTTTGTGGATACCGAGAATATATCTACTAGATTATCATAGATGTATTTTGATGTCGCAAACTTGGAGACATAAGGAATGAGAGAGTCTTTGATTGATTATATCAGAATCCTTTGAGCTCTTGTCTCATCCTTATTGTACTTGGCCAAGGTTTGATTTTTTTCCCTAGCAGGGATAGTGATATTCCCACATGCTCTAGGAGTTAATTTTCCTTGAGTATTAGATCAATCCTCTTTTTCCATGCAAGAAAGTTATTGGTACCTACCAATTTATTGGTTTCCTTGCAAAAAGACATTGATGTATATTGAAAAGGGGACATGTACTTGATAGATTTTGAGATGTAATGGATTTTATTCCTCCTTGAAGATTTGATGGCTTGTATTCCCCGGATCTTAATGTTCTTCAAGTTGCCTTCTCCAAGTGGACTTGCTTGATGATGATATTTGCTTGAAGACTTGTAGCTTGATGTAGGTCCTCCTTCAACCTACTCTTCTTTGTAGGTGACTTTATGTAAGGATCTTATTTTAGCTTTGTAGACCTCCTTGATGAATGATGGATTGTATACCCTTTGAAGTGATTGAGACTTCTAGGCTTGATGCTTCAACTTTATAGATGCTTCTCCTTGATGAGTGTTCTTGAGTTGCCCTTTCCTTGATGTGTCACCTTAGCTTTGATACCATGTTGAAGAGTTTAGGGCAAAGTAGTGTAGTGCGATTCTTCGTTACTTGATAATAAGTTGTGGAGTCTTTTTACTTTCTTGTTATCTTATTCTTCTTATTAGTGAATATGTGTGTACTTCATCAAACCGCTACCAAAACAAAAAAACAAGAACACAAGATGTTGGCTCTCTACCAAGGCCAAAACCTCTCTTCTTGTGAGAGGAAAACCCTTTAGTGAATTTCATTTATTGAAGCTTCTATTGATCAATTCCAAACTCTAGATCCCTGAAAAAGAGATCCTCCAAGCACAAGTCAATTCTTCAATCCTTTCTACACCTTATACCTCGACACTACTTCTGACACTTTGTTTCGTGGCACTTCTTTCTTCTTTCTTCTTGTTAGTAACCTTGTTGTAATTTCTCTAGAGAAGATTCCTTTGATGATACCCTTTTCATATGATGATTCCTCTCTCGTTTTCACCAATCAATGAACTTTTATTACTGTTAATGGAGGGCTATTATGATAGCAGTGAAACCATAGTTTCTCGCACGTGTGGGAGTATTTTTGGGTGTTATATGCCCTTATCTTCTTCGCTTAAGTGTAATTCTTCCATGCACGAGTAGGAGGCCTTATAGGCCTAGTTACTAGCCCAAACAAGGAAGAAGATATACCTGTGATCTCACTGCTGATGTAGCTGCAAACAGTTCTTTATTTCCATGCACGCGTTACTATGTATACCCTAGAAAACAATCCTTTTCCTTCGTTGTAATTTCTTCTTACTTTGTTGTACCTTGTAGACCCTTTTCCTAGACTTCTTTCGCTCCTCTCCTCTATCCCTTGCGTATTTGAGAGCTCAGGTTGTGCGTTCTAATTGGATTGGACAACCTCTATAAATAGAGGAATGTCCCTCTATTTAAGTTGACTTGACTGGATGCTTTTAGGTCGAAGTTGAGGGCTGTTTGTAGGCTGACTTTGAGGGCAGATTGCAGATAGCTTACATGGTGGTGTAGCATGCTTGAGGGAGATTCTTGAAGGTGCCATTGCATAGGAGTAGAATTGACTTTTCTTGGAGGTTTTCTCTTTGAATTTAATACATATTTATACATGGTGTAACATGCCCTTAAGGCCTTCAATATTTTCTCTTGACTATTTGACTCACCTATAACACTTTGACATGTGTTAGACCTACTTCAATGAACAAGAAACTCATTGACATATATTATAAAAATAATATTCTTTTATTGAATAAGTGAAAATATCAAAAGTACATTTATGAAGACTGAACCTAGTTAACCTTCCTTCAACAACATGAGGGATGGCACTTCATCAAAGACTGATGATGAAGAGAACTATGCATTAGCGATTAAGGTGAAGAAGGGGAAAGGGGAATCTTCCCATTCCAAATCGGATTCTTATCATGGAGGTAAGAAGAAAGACATGAAAAAAGTTAAGTGCTTTCATTTTCATGAGCTGGTCCATTTTGCTACAATTTGTCCACTCAAGAAGTCCAAGAAGAAGTCCTCAGGAGGAGCAGCGGGTGAGGCTTTGGCCTCTCAATTCGAATTGGACTTTTCCCTCATTACATGCATGGTGTCATCAATGATGGGAAGTGTATGGTACTTAGGCAATGGAGATTCATTCCACATGATTGACGACAAAGAGTTATTCAATGACCTGGAGGAGAAAGATCTCCAGTTGCATATTGAGATGGGTGACGACAAGGAAGTATAGTGTTACTGGATTGGGCACAATTACGTTTCAGAGGGAGCATGGGGCTCCACTCACTTGAAAGAATGTTATGTATGTTCTCGGGATGAAGAAGAACTTGGTATCCCTTTCCATTCTTGAGGATAGAGGCTATGATATGATCTTCTTGAAAGGAAAGGCGTTCCTTCGACACATAGCCAGAGGTCATGTAAAGAAGACAGGGATTCGGGTGAAAAATCTCTATATGCTGGAGGTAGAGCAGAGTGTTTCTTTGAGCACAAAAGTAGAAAGGGTGCAGAGTTGAGAAGTTGGTGAGTTGTGGCACAGGCGATTAGACCAATTGCATCATGGGGATTTGAAGATATTGCAACGGATCTCCATCAGTCTTACCAAAGGTACGCTTGAACAAGTTGATAGATGCAAGGAGTGTACTTTGGGAGAATACACCAAGTATTTATTTCACAAAAAATACAATCGAGCAGAGGCTATTCTAGATCGAGTCCATTCAGATATGTGTGGACCATTCTCGACAACATCCACGATCAACATAGGTATTATGTTATATTTTTTGATGACTATTCTCATAAATGTTGGATATTTTTCCTGCAAAAAAGGATTAAATTTCATAAATTTTTGTGAGTTTAAAAGATTCGGGTAAGAAGGCTAAAGCTCTATGAAGTGATAACAGTGGTATGTATGTCTCAAATGAGTTTAAGAACTTTTCTGCATCAGAAGGGATTAAACGGGAGTTGATGGCACCCCATAAACCTCAACAAAATGGGGTGGCAGAGAGGAAGAACATAAGAATAGTAGGGGCAGCGAGGGCAATGTTGCAATATCATGGCCTACCACTACACTTGTGGGCCGAGGCATGCAACAAAACGGTTTATGTTCAAAACCGTATCCCACATCAAATACTTGAGATGAAGACACTAGAGGAGGCTTATTCTGGTAAGAGGCCAGATGTTGGTCACTTCAGGATTTTTGGGTCATCGATATATTTCCATGTGACCAAAGATGCACAGAAGAAGCTTGAGCTGACAACAGAGTTGGGGATATTTGTGGGGTACACTGATAGACCTCACAACTATCGGGTGTACTTTCCGACCAACAAGATGACAGTGGTTCGCAAGGATGTCAGATTCGATGAGGAGAAGGCCATGCAAGTTTCCCTTGAGAGGGAGCTTGAGCTACATACGAATGAGGAGCTTTTAGCTCCTAAGGTTGAGGAGCCTCATATTGATGTGGAGAAGCCAATGCAGAGGATCTGGGAGTGGAGACATCCACTCAGCAGAGTCTTCTAGAGAAGGAAGAAAGTGCACCAGAGAGGCTGACAGATTGTTGGATGATGCACAGGAGAATGTGGGAGCACCCACTTCTCAGCGCATGTAGAGGAGGTCAACTGAGAGGTACATTGGATACATGTCTCTTATGGGTGAATGTGTTGTGACAAGGCCATCTTCCTTTAAGGAAGTAGTGCAGTAGCCGGTTTGGGTTGATGCCATGGTGGAGGAGTATGACTCCATAGTTCGTAACAATGTTTGGGATGTGGTCCCGAGACTGCAGGACAAGTCAATGGTGAGCTCCCATTAGCTTTACAAGGTAAAGCAAGTTGAAAATGGTAGTGTGGAGAAGCATAAGGCTAGATTTGTGGCCCATGGCTTTTCAATGGTAGAGGGGATTGACGATGATGAGACCTTTGCTCCTGTTGCAAGATACTCATCAATCGGATCTATATTGGTACTATCATCACAGACGGGTTGGAAGATACATTAAATGGATGTGAAGACATCCTTCCTTAATGGCATGATTGAGGAAGAGGTATACATGGAGAAACCTGAAGGTTTTGATACCTTTCACTGTGACTCGCATGTTTACCGGCTCAAGAGAGCATTGTATGGGCTGAAACAAGCACCCCGTGCTTGGTACACCAGGATAAATATCTACTTCACTAGGTTGGGCTTCACAGAGAGTGAAGTGGATTTGAACATGTACTATATAGTGGTGGAAGGTAAACTATTGATAATTGTACTCTATGTTGATGATCTCATACTCACAGGTGATGATCAGATGATCAAGTCTTTCAAAGAGGATATTACAACAGAGTTTGAGATGAAGGACATGGGGCTCATGCATTACTTTCTTGGCATGGAGGTATGACTGGTAGATGGGGAGTTGTTTGTGTCTTAGGGAAAGTATGCCAACGAGATAACTAGGAGATTCGGCATGGAGAGCAACAAACCCATGGAGACTCCTCTAGCAGGTAATTGGAGGAAGGAGGATGTTACTTCAGGGGAAGTAGTGGAAGCTACTATTTACAGATAGCTTGTGGGTTCACTCATGTACTTGGTGAACACACGACTAGATATGTGCTATGTAGTTAACCATCTTAGTCAAGCGATGGTTAGGCCTACCAAGCTATATTGGAAGGCGACAACGCATGTGTTGAGATATCTCAAGGGCACTTCTCAGTATGGATTATGGTACATACATAAAAAGTGAGTGATGCTTCAAGGCTTAACCGATGCAGATTGGGTAGGAAGTCCATCCGATTGGAAGAGCACCTTAGGAGGGATCTTTTGTATTGGGTCAGCGGTAGTTTCTTGGTACAACAGGAAACAAAGATCGATTGCACTCAGTTCAGAAGAGGCAAAGTATATGGCTGCGAGTCAGGCAACATGTGAGGCCATCTGGATGAGGAAGATCTTGATTGGTTTGTTTGGTCAACAGATGTATCCAACTATGATTTACTACAATAATCAAAGTTGTATAAAACTCTATGAAAATCCAGTTTTTCATTATCAGTCCAAGCATATTGATATATGATATTATCATCTTAGAGATTGTGTATTGAGGCATATTATGTTGTTAAAGTACATTCCCACGAAGGAGAAAGATGCTGAAATTTTAACAAAGGAATTGTCAAGATGTAAATTCGAGTTTCACAGAGACAGGATCAGAGTAGTTGATAATCCCTTTCTTGTTGGGAGGGAGTGTTGAGAAATGGAAACAAGAAATTACAGTTTAATTTATCCTTGAATTAAACTGAGAATTAAAATCGAATTCTATTCTCATAACTTGTAAATATTTAATTAAATTTAATTAACTTAATTAGCTTAGTAATTTCGAGTTGGAAGTCTTTTTTTAGTCATGTATATGTTCTTCCTAAGTTTTAGGGGTCCAATATGAATTATTGAGTTGGAAATTAGATCACTCAGTTTATTGAGTTAAGTTTAGTTAAATTAGTTCCAAACTGTTTGTGGAACTAATAAAGGAGTAACAGTCAGTTGGTGCACTAGTGCACCCACTAGTGCTACTCTAGTTAACTTAAGTTTCCCTCATGAGAAACTCATGCATGGAATTTCAAAGAAAGACCTAGTTGAGACTAGAGTGCAAGGACATTGTACTATCAGTTGTATTATTTACTGGAGTGTAAATATCATGCATGCATAAGAGATTGATCCTATGTTTGGATTGCACAACTTTGGAAGCATGAATTCCCTTTAAATGTGGGCTATTAATCCTAGGAATTATGCAAGAGATTAGGGGCTTGGAGAGCTGTAGAATTAGATAAGTGTTGGCCAAGAGCTAGCTTGTGAGCTGAGAGAGTTGAGCATACTTGTGCGTAATTGTTCTAGTGATAACAAGCTTTGTATATTCACTCATATTTATGATATATGCAATATAGATAGGTTGGTTTTGAGCAATGGATTTCCCCAGATATATCTTGTGTTATATGCCATTGATTTATCTTCTTCTTGTTCATATGTTTTCATCGATCTATTAGCTTCCGCTGGTTGAAAGTAGAAGTAGTTTCTTGTCCTGTGCTTTAGTACATTGCATGAGCCTATGAATCTACATGTTTTTCGACATTCTTAGCCCAATAAAATGCACAAAAGCGACGTGTTCACACGGTTTGCAAAGAATAATTAAGTATTAAACCAACAAAGTCGAGCATTAAAATCATATTGGTAGCATTAATACCATGGAGGCACTGAAATGACCTAGTGGTAGGTGATAAAGAACCTCACCTAACTCATGAACTAGGAGCGAAGTTATGTGTGGAATATGTTGTAATTGTATATTATTCAATTCAAAATGGAAGGGTAATTATTGTGGAAATGAGTCTAGGATAGAACATAAATATTTTATATATGCATATGTGGATCCTTTGTTTTTTAGGGTACAATGGGTTTGTTACAAGTGCTATTATTTTAAGAAAATATTCTAAAATTGCTCAGTTTTTTTCAAATGTCTGAAGATGTTTTATATATATGGTTATCTGTCTATTAACATATCACTTTTGTATGTACATATATAGTATTAATATGATGACACTCATTGTTAAATATAGTGCATATATAGTATTGTTTTGACACTCTTTGTTAAATATATTAACATTGAAGACATACAAATACTTGTAGATATTATTTTTTCAAAATTTTAAAAATGTTTATGGTCATTTAAAAAATTCATTAAACGTTTTCCTCACAAAGATACTTATGTTTACTCAATTCCAACATCAAGCTCTCATGTTTAAGGTTTTAGATAGATTCCTCATTTAAGACGGTCTAGAAATAACGAGGGATAAAATGCATTAAATTTATTAGTATTACATATTGAGAAAACATGAAAAATAAAATCTAATAATATGAGTAACAATGACTCACATCTAGAGTCCATTGTAAAGAATGAGAGGTTGGATATTAAATGTAGACTTCAAGTGATCTCCACATTACACATAACAAAAAGTTTATGTCTTAATCATTAAATAGATCCATGTAAGCTTTGAAACTGTATATGTTACTTGTCTTGAACATGCTTTCCATGTTTACAAATCATAAGTAATTGTTTCCTAATCATTTCCTATTATCAATTAATGAATTCAGCTCTAGTGCATGGTTCTCATGTGCAAAGAGGAAATTTAGAGAATCAAAGTCAAAGATCTTGACATGAGGCACAAGGAGGCTTTTAGTATTGCTGCAAAAATGTGATATCACATATACTATTGTTTGGATACTATTAACCTGCAATTTTCTAATGAGAGACTTATACATATATGTATTTATACAAGTGGGCTCATTTTCCTCATATACATTTTAGATTTATGCTAGAGAACAACAAAAGCAACAATTGAGAAAGAAACCTCACGTAGCTCTCTAACTCTCTACATTTGTGTTTTTCTTGTAAGTTGATTACGACAATAAAGCACATGTTTACTTGAAAAGTTTGAATCCTCAACTCTAGGAAGAATTGTAGCTAACTACATGATTTACTTGTAAGGTTATTGAAAATTATAAAATTCCTAGCAAACAATCATAAATTGACTTATTGCTTACTCATTGGATTGTTAGTATTTGATGATTTTCCATATTGCCCTATATTCCAGGGCACAATTCCCACCTTTCACTTTTATAAGGATACAAAACTATTTTGTGTGTTTATATAGCTTGCATGCTAGTTAGGATTTATTGCCATATCCCATTTATGAATGGACACAAGATTGTTACTTAGCTATCTCTTATTGACTCATATATTAAATCTGGTTATGGTTCAACCATGCCTACAAATTCCAATTTGCAGAGAGGTACTCAAATCAGAATAGCAAGGATGGAAGGATGACAACAAACCTATATTGAATCTGGAAATTATGTTGATGCAATTATTCAAAATTTAGATAATACATCAAAAACTTGCAATTTATTACTTCTTAAGAATTGGAAATGTAGTAGATATTTTATGATGGGCAAGATTATGTGAACTTTGTACTATTGTATTTCCATGGCAACACACTCTTATTATGGATGAGAAGTTTTTTTTTATGATGTTGAGTTTCACTTGATGTTGATTTTTTATTTTCAAAAAAATGTGGATATCATTCTTGTAACTTTAGATTGAAGTTTTATGTCGTTCTATTTTGATAATGAGCTTGAAGTTTCAAGTTTGGTTCAATTTCAATTTTACGAATTTAATATGAAATAGGTTTTGATAATCCAACAATTGCATGGAGAGAGTGGGATTGGATTGCATGGACAATTGCTTTTGGTTGATTCAAAACTTTCTAGCCCATGTTAATCTAGTTGTCATTGATGCCAATATATTGAAGAAGGCAGGGACTTGGTGGCAATCAATGAAGGAACCAAACAATGAAGAAGCCCAACACTCAAAGACACTCTGCCCTACCTCCATTTCTACACTAATGATGATCAGTCACATTAAATAATTATTTTCTCCATCTTAGAGCAAGAATATCATCATGTGGTCCATACCATATTGTAGAGCATATTTTTAGCTTTCTAATGAGCTATCACATGCCACGAAACTCCAAATATTTTAGGAGATATGAATTTTTAAATTTAAGAGTATAATTATGGTCAGTAAGCCGACTTGAACTTGTCAAACTCATGTCATTTTAGCTAGGCGACACGTCCTTTCATTTTTCATACAAAAACAAGTATATATATATGTATACATATATATATATATATACATACATATTAATTATATATATATATATAATATATATAAATATATATATATATATATATATATATAATATATATATATAATACATATATATATATACATATATATATATACATATATATATATATATATAATACATATATATATATACATAAATATATATACAAATATATCTATAATATATATATCTATACTAATATATATTATAATATAATATATATATATATATATACATCATATTATACATACACATATTATATACACAACAATATATATACACATATATATAAATACAACAACATATTACACAACACAACACACACACACACACACAAACAAAACACACACACAAACACACACATATATATATAGAAGGAAATCCACACTTTTGGAGGACAAAATAATTCAGAGTGAAAAAGAGAAGGACATTTGGCTAGGTATTGTGAAGTTTTTGACACGTACAGTCATTATTTGAAAACCATAGAAGCAATCTTGCATGACCACGAGACAGGTTCCATGAAGATTTTGTCAGAAGAGAATACATGCTAGATGGGCCAAACATTGAATGTTTCAAATGCCATAACTATGGCCATCGGGCTCGCAGTTGCAAATATCAGATGGAATCACCTATGGACAACATTGAATGTTTCAAGTGTCATAACTATGGGCACATGGCTCGAGATTGCAAGAATAACAAGGTCTAGAAAAGGAAACAGGTACAAGAATACAAAGCAGATAATAAGGTTTCAACTATTATGCTTTCAGGATTTGTAAAAGAAAAAGGTCAAGAGGAATTGGCAGTTTCTTCAGATAATGACTCAAGTCAATATGGCCTGTAACGTGACTCACTATTTTGAACAATCTGTCTTGTTGACTCCTTAATGTTTGTAGAGGAGGAGTCTATGAAACAGTACATGGCACAAGTCCATGATTGATAGGAAGGTAGTTTGAACAAGATGACAGTTTCATTACAGGTTCACGGGGAGAAAAACAGTTGAAGGATTACAAGTTACCAGGAATAAGGCAAGATTAGTCAGCAAAGGATATGCATAGGTTGAAGGAATCAATTTTGAAGAAATAATTGCTCCCATTGCCAGAATGGAAGCTATCAGGATGTTTCTCGCTTATGCTTGCTCGAGAAAAATCAAGGTCTACCAAATGGATGTTAAGTTAGCTTTTCTAAATGGTGAATTGGAGGAAGAAGTTTACATTAAACAACTTGAAGGTTTTCTACTCTCTGACAAAGAAGACTACGTATATAAATTAAAAAAGGATATATATGGTCTCAAGCAAGCTCATAGGGCTTGGTATGCTCATCTTGACAGATATCTACATCAACATGGATTCAAGAAAGGAAGCACTGACAACAATCTTTATGTGAAAATGGATTGAGATAACCTAACAATTATCGAAGTATATGTGGATGATATAATATTTGTAAGCAACGATGCCATATTAGTAAAAACTTTGCCACAAAAATGCAAAGTGAGATTGAAATGTCTATGATTGGCGAAAAAAATATTTTTTAGGGCTTTATATTTCTCAGCACGATAAAGGAATATTCATATATCAAACCAAGTACATCAAAGAAATGCTCAAGAAATTCCAGATGGAATATTGGAAACCAGTCCTTACCCCCATGGTAACATGTTGCAAGTTAAGCTTAGAAAATTCATCAAAGGATGTGGACCAAAGGTTGTATAAATCCATGATTGGTAGTCTCTTATATGTGACAGTCTCTTGGCATGATGTGATGTAAGTAGTTGGACAAGTAGCAAGATTCCAAGTAGCACCAAACGAATCTCATATTATTTCCGTCAAAAGAATTATTTGGTATCTTAAGGGCACAATGGAATATGGTCTATGGTATCCAGAAGGAAATGATGTGGTCATCCAAGCTTATACAGATGTAGATTGGGTAGGAATTGTTGATGATCGTAAGAATACAAGTGGATTAGCATTCTATCTAGGTGGTTGTCTTGTTTCATGATTAAGTAAAAAGCAATCTTGAATGTCGTCATCCATAGCAGAAGAAAAATATGTCAAGACAACATCTTATTGTACTCAAGTTCTTTGGATGAAGCAAACCTTGCAAGGTCTTCAAGTCGAGTTCAATGATCCTATTCCCATCTTTTGCGATAACACTAGCGCCATCAGTATCTCCAAGAATCCTATGATGCATTCCAAAATGAAGCACATTCCGATTAAATATCATTTTGTTAGAGAGAAGTTCACCGAAAGGAATATCAAGGTTGAATATGTTGGCACAAAGGAACATATTTCTGACAATTTTACCAAACCATTACCTCGTGAAGCATTTGAGTATCTTTGCCAAAAGCTTTGGATTCTCCCAAGTTTTCATTAGACTCATCCTCTTATCTACTTGAGTAGAATGGGGGAGTGGAGTTGTGTACAGGTTCGTAGGATGGTTGTTTTTCATGGGGAGTTACCCTTTTCCATTTAAGAGAAAGGGGGAGGGAAGGCAATAAGAAGAGGTCTCATGATTGCAGGGGGAGTAATTGTGTTGCCATCAATTCCAAAGGGGGATATTGTTGATCAATGGTTGTCATTGATGTCAACCCAAGTAGCACTAGGGGCTACCCTGATCTTGCCTGGGAATTTTGACTTGACAACTTACTCTATTATGAGTCAAGGATATTCTAGATGTATTTTACTTGTCAAGATATTTTCATTGATATATGGCACGCCAAGGAATTCTTCATGGTTTGAGAGATATTCATGTTTGAAGTTAGTAACCCCAGTTAGTGGGTTAAAGCCCTATGGGGTTGTGGCATGGCACTCATAATTGGTTGTGGTCATTGAATAGTCAATAATTAATAATGTTTTTTTTTTCTCTTAAAATCCTTCCAAAGTTCACTTGTTGAGGACCCTCTCAACTCAAGACATTCATATAAATAATGACCCTCATATCCTCCGCGAGTAGGGCTTTTCTGGCTTCAAACAAGTCATCATGGCAGTTTTGATATAATTTTTTTTTTTTTTTTTTTTTTTTTGCGAAGCTTCAGAAGCTGAAATTAAAAACCCATTTGAGCCGAAATCTTGATGAACCTTATAAACAAATGTAAGATATTGGTTCACTATATTTTAGGAGATATGATCTAAGGAATTTAGGTTTTGCAGGCTCACGAATTCCATGTGAAACATGTGACGTTGGGAAAATTGTCATAACTTTCTCTCTGAGCATTGGATTTAAATTTCGTAAATAGTCGCAAAAAGAGAATTGACTGTAGTTTGTTGAGTAGAGTTTTCAGGGCCAAAGGATGCAACAGTGACACGTGGAACTTCGTATAAGTTTGCTCTACTCAATTATTCTACAATCAGGTCATCGTGGGAGATTGGGCATAACTCTTTCTTGAAGAATCCAATTTTGATCAGACCTACGGGGTTGGAAAGAGGACTCATAGGGCTACCACATGACAAAATTTCAGACCTTGGAGATCTGATATTACACAGATACAACAGATTCAATATATATCTCCTAGTAGGGAAGAAAAAGCATGCATTCAAAGATCACTGCAGTAAGGACCACACATCAACAGTCAAGGGTAAGTCTGCTATCGAAAGGTATGTATGATTAGTGTTTACATTTGAAATATGAGTATCATCTCTGACATATGTTTTTGCAGGACAACAAAAGTACATACAGGGTCTCCATTATATCTCTATGTCTCTATATGTCACAGTTAGTTTTGATACCACATTTTAGATGTCCTATTCTTGATACTACACATTTAATGCTACATATTCTTGATGCTACACCAAGTCTACTAAACGTATATGTTGTTGTAAATTCATGTTACTTGTCTTGTCATAGTTGATAGAATGGTCTCTGTTGTTGTACTTAGAACTTGGTTCATCACAAGTCTAGGGTAGAAGAAGATTCAAGTACAACTTCAAGCAAGAATTCAAGAGCGGAAGTATCAAATCAAATGAAGCATTGCAGTGGGACATCCTTTGAAGACATGACAACCATCCGTATATTGTGAAGAAGTGTTAAGTCCATAAGTCATCATTGTAATGTTGTAAAATAGTCATTTGTAAGAGTGTCATCATTGGAAGATTCATTATTGTAAAAGAGTCAATCTGCCTAGAGTCATTATGTCATGGTTGGGTTGCAGGTCATTATGTGATTGGGTGTTTGGTAAAAATCATTGTAAATCATATTGTATCATGGATAATTGTCCCTGGTATGAGAATCCACATTCTTGTCTCATTTCAGTGATTAATAGGTGGAAGGGAGGTGTTAGGCACGTGCATGAAGTCGCCTACAGGTTGGAGCCTGTGAACAATTCAGGGTGGTAGGTTGGTCTAGGGTGTTGGGGAATCCATTCAGTTGATTACTGAAGAAAACATGGCATTAGGGCATCCTTCTAGTGGGAGTTGGAGAAGAATGCTTTTCTAGAATTCTAGGAAGTTCTTGCTTTCATTTCAGTTGGGGCTGAAGATTAAAGAATTTATTAGAAAATGTTCGGTGGTTTTTGACCCGGAGGGGTTTTCCACATACAATTCTTGTGTCTATCGTGTTCTTTTATTTACTATTATTACTGCATAAACATTAATAATAATTGAAGATTAACTAATGCTATGAAAATATTTAAAAGTGCTCATTGCTAAGGAATATTGATTCACCCCCCCTTTCAGTATTTCCAACATTTGGAATCACAACTTGGTTCCTTCAGTAACAACTTAACCGCTGGAAGTCAGTCTTTAGAGCATAGAGATGGGAAAGTCAAAGATGCAGGTTACAAGGATTTTAAAGGAAGGTACATGTACAACATAATATGAAGAAGGTGAGTATTGTGTACAAACCCTTGATTTTGTTGCAGGTAATTATTGGATATGGTAATCCATGATGGAAGTACATTTTCAGGCACATGGAGTATGGGAATCAATTGTTTCTAGAGACACATCTACCGACGAAGCTAAAAGTTACAATTCAAAGGCCATGAATGTAATTTTGAATGTTTTTCCAAATTATGTGAAAACAAAAGTTGGTCAATGTTCAATAACGAAAGCTCTATGGAAAAAGCTTCACAATCTCTATTCAACAAAGAAATCAGGTCAAGATGTTATTGAAAATTCGGATCCTTCTCATTATGATTAAGAAATCGGAGAAATGAGTAAAATAGAGTTTAAAATCAAGTGATCAAGGTGATAAAGGAACTCAAAAGTCAAAAGGAAAAGACAAGACTTTTGGAAGCATAATTGAAGGTAGCAAAATAACTCATCAAAGAAAATTAAGAGTCTGAGAATATGATTAGTAGTCTTCAAACTCAATTGGAAGAAATCAAGAATACATCGACACGAGTGTTATATGGAATTTGTATCTGCGGATAAACACATTTTCCCTAAGTGGGTAGCTACACTTAGAACAACAGAAAGAAAGTAGTTTAGCCTTTTCCTATAGTAGATAGATGAGATGAAGGAACTTGTAGTCTTTTTCTTCCTTGATCTCCTTTGAATTGCTCCCGTCGCTCCCACTTAAACTGAATCCGCTCAATTGGTACTTGTGTCAACAGAAACAAAAATGACAATGATCAAAGCATACATGATCTATCTACTATAAACTAATGGAATCGACAATATTGAAACACATAATTATCATAGATATGAACACAAATATGAGAAAACGAATAAACAACTTTATTAATGTAAAATGAAGAGCTTCACCCAATGTGGTTTGATCCCGTGTCACTCATCCTGCTTCAGTCCAACCCTTGTCACACCAAAAGCACACCAATCGAGCAGCATAACATTACTTGACATGAACTCAAATATCAAAGCAACAATATTTCCCTACAATCTTCCAATTCTAGCCTCTTGATCACTATGATGAGTGGTCAATTTATAGGGAAATGGAGGTGGTTTTGTTATAAATGAGGGTATTGATTGGCCTTCCAAAATTGGATTTAGTTTCCATGGAGAAAGGGATGAGAGGGTAGGAGGTTAATTGATCCATAGCCTATCCAAATTCGAGCTCATAAGATGGGATAAGAGATGGGATCCTTCTAGAATGATCTAGAATCAAGGAATATTTCTAGAACCCTATGCAAATTTCGCTCATTCTTGCCCAGCACAGGTGTAAGTGGGCCTAAGTGCATTGAAGTGCAGGCCTGAATGGGCCTAACTACTATGCAATGCAGTTACCCCTGGCTAAGGATGCGCTGGTGTCCCAAGGAGGCATTTTAGCAAGGTATCAGTCTAGGAAACTTTCATGGATGGAAGCATTCAATGTGATGACTTGTCTAGGGAATGAAGCAACTAAATTAGGGTTTAATGAGCCCTAATTGTACTGATATGAATGTCAAGAGTGATGTGTCCAAATATACCTCTAAAAGTTCCCCCCTAAAGCATGAAGTCGAAAATGATAATGTCAAGTGATATGCTTTATGATGTGTTGAGGAGGATCTGAAGCGGACGGTGACCTACATCGATTACAATACATAATATCATGATATCTTTGAATTTTTCATGAATTGATGAGAGAAGGCATACCCATCCTCAACATATAAAATTTTCATTACATGTACATAAATCAGATAGTCGTTTATAGATATAGACCCTTGATAGGATGACCATCTACGTAAAGCCATTGTAATGAAATCGCATCCCGGATGGATGAAACTAGATTCGGGGTCTTCTATCTCGTCCAATATTTCGCTTAAGTATGAGTCTAACCATGTGAAAATGTGATCTGAAGTTGAACATGGGAAGGCACAGTCTGATTACCAGCCAATGATGTAAGCTGTTAGCAGATGCGAGAGAGATCGCCGATAATGATAATGATTCTCAAGGTACTACAATAAATTTTTCATGGTGTGAATAGATGTTTTGATGTTGAACACCATACAAAGTCTTTCAACCTAAGGCTTATGATGTCAACCTGTCGTTGGAAGCGAGAAACCTGCCATTGATATATGCAAGCCTCAAGGTACTGGAAGGGTGTTTCTAAATCAACTTCCTAGATAATGTGCTGATTTAGACAAGAAGCCACTCATCGCAGAAGGGCCTTGATGTTTCCCCCATCAACGACACAAAAAGAGTGTAATGATTTTGAAGACAGAATGTGACTAATGACACAGGTTCAAGAATGGCGGTCATGAAAATGAAGGTTTATGAGTATTGCAAAAGATGAAGTTTATTGAGTGACTTCTCTTGAAGATGTCAGCGACACTGAATGAATTGGCATCATTGACCCAAAAACAAAGTGATGGATGGTGTGACAGAACATAGGTATGATAACCATCAAGTAGATAACCGAACCCAAATAGTCACAGAGATGAAGTGAAAGTGTCATGTTCAAGAGCGACTTGCTACCATAAAGTGATTTATCCCTTTTCCCATTTTCCCTAGTCATTGCTGACCAATACTTCTTTATTTTTAACAAACTTGAGGAGGATAACATATGCTTGTAGTATAATTCCACCCTTCGGGTGAATCCATCACTGTGTGATGTTTTAATGAGTCTAGCGAAGGTGAAACTCGGTCTTGCATGATGGATGAGTTTGTCACTATTTGATGTTTTAATGAGTTTAACGACAATGAGAACTTAGTCCTTTTCATGTTTAGAGAGTTTGAAAAGGGACAAAAAGAAAACTCCACAAGTTCTTTTTCATAAATTTGTCTCTCAAGTCCAAAAAAGCATAAAATAATATAAGAGAGAACCTATTGATCATGTTCGATCAACGTATTCCTTTTTTGTAAGTAATCTATCTTAGTCCGGAAAAGGGTTAAACTTATACTGAGTAGATGTCATTTCCAATCCATTTACGAGCTAAAAAGGATAAGCGCTCGACAATATTTTCATATTTTGAGAGTCTGAAAGAGCTTAAAGAGGACTCTGGGGGGTTCCTTTTTCGATGTTTAACAGAGCTTGAAAAAGAGATAAAAGTATGCTTTGTGGTCAAAAGTACAATCACGATCATGCACTTGAAATTCACTATCTCAGCTGTAAACCTGCTTGAAGAACCACCAAACGGATTAAACATACTTGTTTCATTGGTAAAAATAGTTAAAAACTATATTTTATTCATTTAATTAACATGAAATAACCATAAAACAAGAGTTTACCAAGTCATTTTTACCATTTGATATTTACAATTCAGTTTTGTGCTCTGAACAAGTTTTAACCTTGAACTTCAGTAGCTGATTGCGGGAGTTTCTATGTATCATTCTTCATGCTGTAAGGAGTAGGTAGGAGATCTACCTTTTCTCTTTCATTTAAGGTCATTCTTTTGTGGTTTCAGGCAATTTTTTTAGGGTTTTGGGGTCCCTAGGGAAAATATACCTTGCCCTGGGATCAATGCAGCCTTGCACATTGAAAACTATGTTGCAATGCAACCAAGTAGAAAGGCACCTGCTCTGCAGTACACTGTATCAAGACCAGGGCTATGCTAGGTGCAATTTAGAAATTTGTTTCTCCTGTTTTACCCAAAAATCCTCCATTTTTTTGCATGAAATGAATCCTAACTAAGCCTATGGTTTGATTTTAGAATTTGATCAGATCAGAATGGATATTACTTGGCGTGAAAGAGAACATGAAGAATATGACATGGTTTCCCTAAATGATCCGGTTACTGTTGAGGCCCTTAGAGATTGTGGGTTACTCAAATACTTCAGGTTGTCCGGGATGAGGCAACTATTAGAACTATTACATTTCTTAGTTCATTCATGGGATCCAACAAATCGATATTTTCACATAGGGGACAACGTGCTCCCTATATTGATTGATGACATTTACTTTCTCACAGGGTTGTCGAGACGTGGTTTCCCCATTTCTCTTTCAGGTTCTACCCATGGGGGTGAATCAGTGAGGGATTATATTCGACAATTCTCTCGACCATATATACAACCTAGAAAATATGGAAAGATAAGCATCAAAGAAGTTCATGATATGCCTTTGTGACAATCCTTTTCACTATTGCAAAGTTGGTAGGTAGTGCGACACTTCATATGGCGATAGATCGTACATGCAGTATGCGCTCGAGTGTCTTGAGTCAACTGTGTTCAAATGGTGTGAGGCTGTACTTTATTTAATGAAAGAGCAGCTGACTAAGATGAAGAGCAGTAAGATGAAGAATTTCAACTATGGATCGATCTTAATCATTTTTACTATAGAGAGAATTCCATTGATCCAACCTCAGAATGTGACACTAAGTTTAACTGCCCCTAGAGATCCACAGATATAGAGATGGGTAGAGTTGATGGCTAGACATGCTGGTCAGTCATCAATCACTTTTTCTACTGCATTCTTCAGTTGGCTCAGTAGACAACACATTGTCATCGAGGAGCATCCATATGCAAGGATGGACTTTCATGGAGATCCAGATTTGAGATTACCAGTGGGTGTTCAATGGGGTGCTATAGGTAAATTGTTTTGACCATGTGTTTTTAATTTTTTTAAGTTTTTACATATTTTTGTGTTTTTGATGTTTCCAAGACTAGACTAAAAATTTTCTCATGCATACAGATGTTGGCACTGTTCGACTAATGGGTCATCAACAGGAGGTGGTTGAACTAGCGTGGAGAAATGTCAAAAGAGCAATTCTCCAGGATTTGGATTTGACCGAGACACTGGCAGAGTTGTAGGATCATATAGAGGGGTTAACCCTCAGTATACCAGATGCCTGGATCGAGGAGTTACTGGTGAGGCTACAATTCCATACTATTGGTATACCTAGCCGTTGATTGAGGCTATTGCACATGATAGCTCAGGCAGTGACTTGTTATCACGAGCATCATTAGATCTACTTAGGTTGATTTATTGTATGCATTTTGAGTTTTGAGGTCAGATGACCAACATGTCTTGACACAAATTTTGTATTAAACATCTATCTATTTTACTTCCAGTGTTTTTGTATGATTATGTGTGATCCTATTCAATTATTGATGTGAATTGAAAATTTATTTTTACATGTCGTAAATGTCTGTTTAACACATAGTTTTCTAAAAAATCAGTCAATGTGTTAAAGTTCCTGGAAATGTGTTGATATTGAAGGTAATCAAAATGTATTTCCAAGAGATGAACTCTAAGGAACATATGATAAATAGTTGTATTTCGGATGGTATAAAAATTTGTAAGTTGTAGTATGACATGTTGTGTGTCCAACCTAATGATGATTCAGCGAATGCTAAGCGGAATGGCATCAGAGAGGAGTTCAATCAATGTGCTATACTCAAAGATATTTTTCGTACAACGATTGATACAAATCACTTGAAAACTCACTAACTTTACATTTGGAGCGAATATGGCCCATGATGCAGAAGATAGGTTTTGCTTACTA
Source organism: Pinus taeda (assembly GCA_000404065.3). NCBI lineage: Eukaryota > Viridiplantae > Streptophyta > Pinopsida > Pinales > Pinaceae > Pinus > Pinus taeda. The sequence goes on along the minus strand of APFE031277326.1, from coordinate 56,319 downwards.
CAACTAGCACCATTGGCATAACCAACAAATGGTTCCAAAGATTCTGACATCTGCAAACAAATGCAAAGCAGATTAATTAACCACATAAAGACTTTAAAAGTCACGCTGTGACACACACACACACGCGCGATTAAAGCATATATACAATGTTTTTTACTATGCATAATCAAGTATAGTAACATTTAAGATACAACCCGTTTTGGGGCTGTGAAAATGGAATTCCATTATAATCAACTAACTCGTAAGTGCATTTTTCCAAAACACACTTGACAATATAGGGGCCCATCCATAATTGTTCAAATTTCCCTGCTCCTAATTTATCAACTTCCTAATCATAAACCAAGACTAGGTCTCCTTTTAAAAATATGCGAGGCTTCATATTTCAGTCGTATTGTGCCTTAATTCATCTCTTATGTGCTTCATTGGCCAATGCGGCTTCACGGCGTGTTTCATCTAGATGGATGAGTTCTAAGAAACGTGCTTCCTCATCAGAAGTGTTAGGTAACAAGTCAATTACGAGTTTTAATGATGAAATTTCACATTATATAGGAAATATTGCCTCTAGACCATACACCAATTGAAAAGGTGTGAATCCAGTTGCATTTCTTACCGAGGTTCGGTAAGCGCAAAAAGTTTAGTACATGATCAAATGCCAGTTTCGTTTGTGAACTCCTATCATTCGTTGAAGCATTCAATTAATGATTTTGTTGATGGCTTCAACTTATCCATTAGCTTGCGGATAATGAGTAGAACTATCATGTGAAAGTCCTAACTTGGCAATTAATTCAATCATCATATGGTTGTGAAAATGCGAACCATGATCTGTAACTATAGCTTGTGGTACACCAAACCATGCAACCACATGGTTGAAGAAAAAAAGAGTAGCCGTCTCACCACTGTTGTTTAATGTAGGCATGACCTCGGCCCATTTCGTAAAATAGTCCACGACGACAATAATATGCCCATTCTGCCCGATCGAGGTAGGGTTACATGTCATGAAATCAATGCACCATTTTGCAAATGGTCCAACAATGATGATAGGATGAAGTGGTGCAGGTGGTAATCGAGTTTTACGGTAAAAGATTTGGCATGCATGACAACTTTTGACAGCAATAATGCAATCTTTAAATATGGCTGGCCAGAAGTAACCAACACAAAGAATCTTCAGTGCAATAACATAATTAGATAAATTTCCACCACAACCACTAGAGTGGCAATCATTTAGAAATTTTTCAGCTTCCTCATGTGTGAGGCAACTCTATAAAATCGTATCGATACCGTGATGATAAAGGGTGTCGCCAATGATCAGATAATATTTGGCTTGATATCAAATACGTCGCTGTTGCATGTGAGAGGTATCGGGCTGGAAAGTATGGGTTTGGATATAGATCAATATATCTCCATACCAAGGGTCAGATGGAAAAATTAGAAACAAAGACTCATCCAGAATTGATGGTTCCATTGTTGAGTTGATGGCGGTAGAGGGAAGGTCGCAAAGAAGCTCAACAAAAACTAGAGATTTCTTTGACTTGGATTTGATGAATTCCAAATCAAATTCCTGCAAAATGACAATCTATTTCGAATATTTCCCCCCCAACAATTGACGTGACAAGATGTATTTCATAGGGTTGCAATCGAAATGACAGTGGCCTTTCAGAGCAGGATATAGTGGCAAAATATCTGTACAACTTGAATAGTAGCCAAAGCTAGCTTTTCGACATAAGAGTACTTAACTTCCGTATCATTGAGATTGTGGCTCAAGTAATAGATCAGATGTTCAATTCCATCTTCTTCTTGGACTAAAACCATAGAAATGGTTGTATCTGCAGTGGACAGATACATGAAATAGTCATTTTGATAATTAGGGGCATGCATTAATGATGCTCGAATCAGAGCATATTTGAGAGCATCAAAGGAAGATTGCGCAACTTGGTCCCAATGGAAGGGAATTCCCTTTTTCAAAATACGAGTAAATCCTTTAGCCATTTCATCATAGTTGGGAATGAATCTCCTTAGAAAGTTAGCCTTCCCTTGGAGTCTCTATAACTGAAGTAAATTGGAAGGTGGAGGCAGATCAAGAATTGCCTTAACCTTCAAAGGATCGAGTCGAATTCTTTCTTTAGACACTACGAAACCAAGAAAACTATGAGAACCAACACAAACACACATTTATGTGGATTGAGTCAAATTTTGTAGTGTTGGCACCGTAAAAAGATGGCTCTCAGATGTTGCGGGTGATCAACCTGTTTCCGTGAATGAACATGTAAATAATCTAGATAGGGTTGAACAATGTGTTTGCTGTCGTGGAAGGCATAATTCATTTCCCTCTTAAAAGTTTCCCTAGTGTTCTTCAAACCAAAAGGGAGTTTCCTATATGCAAATGTGCCCCAGGCACGAATAAAATCAGTTTTATATTGGTCTTCTGGGCGGATATTGATCTGATTATAGCTAAAAAATCCATCCATAAATGAAAATATTTCACATCCGGCATAGTCGTCAATTATTTGGTCGATAAAGGGAGTGGGATAGTTGTCTTTTGGACAAGAATTATTAACTTCCCTATAATCAAGACACACTTGTATTGTTCTGTGTTTCTTCATGAGAGGAACAAGATTGGAAACCCAATCGGTAAGAGGAACGGGGTATATGAAACCAGCGTGCAATTTTTTTTCAATTTCTGCTTTTATGGCAGCAACCTTCTTCGGATGAATAGGACAGAGGGGATGTCATACTGGTTTGACATCAGGATACATTTTAATCTCATGTTCAACTACTAGAATCAATACATGGAATTTCCTCATATGACTAGGAAAATATATCGCGAAATTCATGGAAAAGAGAATGGTAAGTTTCAAGTTCTGATGGAGAACAAGATTTGCCAACATGGATGTTTTCTACAATTCCAGGTTTGGTTGCAATATTGATAGAAATGGTTTCTTTGATATTTGATAAGTTTTGTTCGGAATCGACTGTGTCTATGAATACATAATTCGAAAAGAAATCAACAATTGAAGGGTGATTTAGTTCATTTAGAATATCTTCTATGTGATCTGGAAGATGGGATCGATGATGATAATCTACCCATGATTCTTCTTTTATCATCATTGATTGGATGATTGCTTCATCAACAGAAAATGTACATGAAAAAGGATCAGAGGAAGTACCATATTCTAATGAACAATCAACCCATACGATTAGTGATGATGGATTTGGATTTGCCACACAAGCCAAAAAGATTGATTGCTATGCAATCTCAATGGGGCTTAGAGGCATGGTTTCAT
>APFE031277320.1:83789-95086 GCA_000404065.3 Pinus taeda | reverse complement strand
CCTCCTTTCTATATATAGGAGTCTAAGGAGTCACAATATAACCCAGCCGACCTAACAATAATAATATAAAGCCACAAAAATAACAATAGAGGGATTTTATGGGGCAAAGTAATAACAATATGGGGACAATATGGGCACAACAATATTAATAAGGGGTACAACTACAATATTAATGTGGTAATCACTAGTATTATAGGGACCCAACATAAATAGACATGGTTGACTCTCCTACCCTACTACAAGCAGTAGTGCTGCTAGCATGGTTGCACCCACACCCGAGAGGAAAACGATGCAAACATTGCAATTCGTTAATAGAATCAAAGGAACGTAATGGGTGCTCGTAGCCTGGGCTAGCCGAGAAATGGAAGACCCATGCGAGAGATTTGCCCACCTAACTATGCATCCGTAGCATAGTCCCAACACCCTGCACAGTTGGAAGAGGGTGTGGGACTATAAAACAGGTTGTTGTGAAGCTGCGCAATATGGCCGCAACATACACACAAGAACCGCACATGCATCCTTGGGGATTCGCTGCCACGAAGGAAAGGTGATAATTGACTGTTACCGATACTGTTCATGATATGATGGCCTATTTAATACACTGTGGAGTGGTTGGCGAGAAATTAAGATGGAGGAATAATCGCCAAACTTTCATTTATGAGCTACTACATGTACAAACAACCAAATGCAAATTCAAAATTGTATATAAGCATAGTAGGGGTCACACTTCCATGATTTACCGTCCTGCAAGAAAGTCGCATTGGGTTCGAGACATGCATAAGATAAGTGAAAAACACCTCAAAGAAAGTTCGTGCAAGAAAGTCGCATTGGGTTCGAGACATGCATAAGATAAGTGAAAAACACCTCAAAGCAAGTTCGTGGTTTCAGGCATTGCCGAAACATTACCAGGAAGCAATCCTCAAAGCAACAAACCCTCCTGTAGGGAGTCCATAGGAAGCCATGCCACAAGCAGCCAGACTCCATAAATCACCCCAGACACTAAAGACCAGGAAGGACCATCAAGTTTCTGAACCAGTAAGACCATCACCATGACACCTGCATTTTGGCAAGTTTACAATGGAGGAAAAAGGTAAAACTATCACAATTGAAAGCAATGAGGAGGAGGAAGGTTCTCCCACATATGTTGAAGAAGTAAACCCTGAAGAGGATCCCATCCAGCCTATGTGGTGGCCCAAATATGTGCCTCCAAGCAAGGGAAAGGCGAAAGTACCTACGAATCTAGATGAAGTCAACACTATACTCGTTACCCTGTCTCTTCCAAATGCAGTTCTAGTGGAAAGCTCAATGGGTGGCCATGTTGTGACAATGATGCAAGATTGGGACCTCACAGACATTGTAAAATTCCCCTACCTGGAAACAGAAGCACTAATGGAGCAAAATGTAGAAGGGATGATGACAACACTAAAACCATAGGAGTGGTTGCGGAAGGTTGATAAAGTCGGGTTACTCTGTCTATTGTTGATTCCTTACTTTCTATGGCCTCCGATCACCATGTTGGTTGCAAAGCAGTTCCTCTATTTAGTACATGAGGAAATATTATGAGTCGACAAACTTGCCTGTATCACTGTGGAACTTATTTATCGAGTCTCACACCTTCCCTGTGATGGACGAGACCCTCGAGAAATTACTAATAGAAGTAACGATGTCATGATGATAGAGCGACTAAAAACGAAGTATCATCTTGGTAAGGGACAACGAGGGTACATCATTGATAGTATCTCTGACAAGGCAGTCCGCATTGCCACTCAATTGTTAGCAAGGAAAGTAATGAGGAAATGTCGTGGCACTGAGGTTCCCACCGTAGTTATCGTACTTGTTGAAGAATGTGCAGTCGGTGTATAGTTCAATTGGTCACAGTTCTTGTGTGAAGAGTTTCTAACAAATTGCCGCGAAGTGTAGGAGGAGGGCAAGACTTTCCATTATACGTGGCTGCTCTTGTCCATCATGCTGGTCACCACTGACTTACCTGAAGAAAGCCAGTTTCTGGTATTGGACGTGGAATGGCCAGAAGTTACGTGATATGCTTCCCTCTAGGTGACAAGGGATACAGGACGAATTCAAAATATCAAAGTCTTTTAGGTACTAATGGACACAACTATGCATTAGTGGATTAGTGAGTTACCCTACCTATCCAACAGGATCTATGAAAGCATGAAGCATATTGCCAAGTTTAAAGCAGACATGCATCGTATTTATATCAGGGTGAACAAGGACCCGATACAGGCATGGACCTCACTCCATTTTATTGCCATTGATGATGTTATAGATGGGGTTATGGATACCTAGCCATCGCCATGGCACAAACCAGGGGAATTAAAGTGTGACAAGGCTGTTATCCGATGGAAAAAGGAGGAAGCCAAGCATGCTATGCAATAGAAACATAATGAACATCTCTCTATGGAAGTTCAGGCATCTCGAGAAGCGGCACAGGCGGTAACAGGACAGCCACGTCCTGGAGGGGCTACATCGGCAATGGCCAAGACTAGTCAGAAGCCACCCACTGAGACAACCACGGAAGCACCACCAACAACTAGCACAACTTCCCCTTTGAAATGGCTAGTACAACAAGAAAGGTCAAAGCCACACAAAAAGGCAAAGGCATCTAAGATGGACAATGGAGTGACCACCCTCACTAAGGTGGACCTAAATGATATAGAGAACACTGTGCAAGACGTCACTCAAGATGTTGTTGATGAAGCTATGTCCGAGTAGCAGATTGTGTTGGAAGAGATTTGTACACAACTCCAGGAATAGAAAATTAATATCGATCAAATGTACTTCCATTGGGACGAAGCAGTTACGCCGCAGCAATAGGTGGAAAAGGTTTTCGCAGAAGCTTGCTCGAGTGATTTAACTAGAGATTGTGGTGGACTTGCCTATTGAGACACAAAGCCAAAAATTGGCTACTGGATTCCAACACGCAAAGCAGGAGGCTGCGCAGATCCAGTGTGAACTCAATATGCAGATTGCAGACTTAAAACTGCAGGTTCCACCAACGGTACTACCAGAGATCCTGGAGCAACGCATGAACATTATCACTATCGGGCATGCAATGCTTACACGACCTATGGAAGAATGCACCGAGCTGCTCACTCAGTCAATTGTTATGCTCACATACCTTCAAGAGGATCCAACCCTTCGTTGATTGCAAACTGAGGCCCAGGAACTTTAGCAAGCTTATGATCAGATTCGATGAATTGTGTAAACTGTTGCGATTATGCAACGCTTGGCTAAGATACAGGAGGCTCGGGATCTGAAAACCCAAGCCGATGCCGCTAGACAAAAGGAAGCAATGATTAAATCTCATCTCCAGCATTGGCTGGATGAAGCATTTGCATTTCCACCACTATCAAGTGCCAGGTAGCCCACATGTAGACTAAGTATGCCACCATGGAGACAACAGAGATAGGAACTGAGGTGTCTGCAACACATGTGGAACAAATGCAGCGAATGACGGAAGAGTTTGCCGCTAGAACCAACAACGCACAAATATTGTTAACCGATGTCTGAGCAAAGATAACAACACCAGCTAAGTGACTCGAGACGAGTCACGATGATTGTGTTGGGGGACTGTTGGGTAGTGGAAGCCCCGCTCAATGGTCATGGGATGCAAAGCCCACAATTTTAGGAAAGGTAAAGGTAAAGGTTCCATGAGGAACATGGAGCGTGGTTTGTAATAAGTCAGAGTCAAAGGGTAGTCCGCCCAAGAATAATGTAAATAAATGTAAGTTGAGTCGGCCCGCCCATGGATCATGGTCGATGGAAAGGTATAGATAGAGCAAGGCTCTATGGGTAGAGGTAGCTAAGTTTGGTTATGATCTTGATGTACTAGGTTTTTGAGAAGAGCAATCGGTAAGCGTTTGTAAGCTTGAGTCGACAGTGTGGGTAGTGGGTAGAGGCTCTGCAGCTATGTGCACAGAGGCCTAGAAGAGTCTGTAGCTGTGTACGCAGACCCCTGCAGCTGAGCGTGCAAGGCGGATCTAGTTGTGTTGAGGAAGAAAGGAAATAAAGATAAGTTACTTTGATATAATTATGTATTAATCTAAAGTTTCGTGGATCTAGCTTTGTGAATGATTGATATTACTGTTTGATCTATGCACATCTTCTTACATTTTGAATGCATGTGAATCTATGGTTAATCTAAGTATGCAAACTGAACTGAGTAAAGCTAATAAGTGTTTTCTTAAAGACCTTTCTGAGTAATACTTCATCATATAAAGTAAATTTGTATAGAGGGTGCTAATAACTATTAAAGAGTGTTTTGGGTTTGGATCTACGTGAAACAGACCAACACGACACTGTGAAACAATGCGTGAACCCTCCAGATCACATCTAGACACCCCAAGGGTGCAGAAACTTGGTTCAGCACCCTCCCTTGCTACCTTGGGTGAGACCTCAGTCCACGCTCCACGGACTGTTGCCAGAAGGGCCACAGCCACGGGATTTGCTTGGCTAAATAATTATTTTCAACTTGGGTCAAGCCCATATAAGCCAACAACAACAAAGAAAGGACAAATTTTATGCTTCACTTATAGTGTCGAGACCTCTTAAGTTTGTACGAACCCTAGGTTGATAATTACAAGTCGGTAGCCTTAGGGGTTGTAGCATTCTTGTTGTAATACCGAGGCTCATCAAAGTTTAGCAAAGGTTATTCTAAAGGCCTATGTTTAGCTCATAAACATCAACAAAAACCTCAGAACCAGAAGATGGAGGAGAAAGGTAGCATAGATTTTTTTTTCAAAGTTGCTACTAAAGTTTGCTACAAAACTACTAAAAACGTTGTTTTGCAACAAAATCATGAAAAAACTCTATTTTTTTGCCTTTTTGAATACTTTTAATATCAGAAATCCAAGCTCCAGGTGGATTTCAGTTGATAAACAGTGTCGATGTCATCATGATAAATTCCTATTTTTCAGCTTGCCAAGTCAACAAATAGCCACATCTACAAATTAGCTAGCTCATCAAGACAGTCAACAAAAAGAGAAATTAAATTGATGTCTCTCAACAGTTTGAAGATTTAAAGACACTCCAACCAATCTAGCATGCAATTGGCTTTGGTTATCTACATCAACAAAAAGTGGTTATGGTTTTAAACCTAGCAGAGTCCTAGTTGAGTTCCAACTATTGTAAAATAGAAAATCCATATGAGGACTCTGTTAGTTAGAGGAAAAGTAGGAATAGGTCTCTAGAATAGTGGATCGAATTTGGCCAAGGTGGAAGGATATGTAAAGATATATTTTATCTATAAATAAGTAGGTTTTTGACGTTGAGACATGTTGATGAAGAATGTGAAGAACTAACCTTTTGTAATATTTTGACCCTTTAATAGAAAATTTGTAGCTACTCCGTTTATGTACTTGAGATTCATGTCATGGCTTTTATGGGTTCTTATCATGTTGTCTCAAGTTTTACATAGTATCTTGATTACTTGAAAATCTTGTGAAACTGCTCCAATTTCCTTCTTTTACTATGTATGACTGTAGATGTTCATTTGTGTGAGTTTAAAAGTTATAGATGCCTCAGCTTCCATTAAACTTTGTTGTTTTCCATTCTATAATTTGACCCCATGCCCAATGGTAGTAGTATCATATTTTTCTTCACCTACAAAATCACAAAAAGAGATCAGATTTAGTCATTTGGCTATTTCAATTGTTTAAAGAAGATTTGATAAACATTTGGGAGAGCCCTCTCAGATTGGAAGGACTAACTTCTTGTTCAAGTGGTATGAAATAGTTACACTAGGATAAAGGTTGAAACAACCCAATTCTTTCTAGCTTAGTGATAAGAGGACAAATAGATCATTTTACAATGTAGTTGGGAATTTAACGGATTTTTTAATAATTTCTAGGGATGTGTCAAACTTAAAGTTAAGTTGACTCACTCTGAAGAAATTGGTGTTCAATGCATAGATTTGGCATTTTCAAAGCAGTTCTTCATGGAGGTCCATTTTGGAATTTTTAAGATGAAGACTTTGATATGGTATTATTTTATGATGCATTATTTGTAGTATTACCGAGAATTATGATTGAGATGGGGAATGTTAGCCTCTCACTCATATACAATCATGAACTCCTAATGTCACCTTTAGTGTTTTACATCTGAGAATATAATTGTTATTCCAAGTGTGTTTTCAAATTCTTATTTTTCCTCATACTTATATATAAATAAAGTGTCAAAATAAAAGAAATTGAGATAGTTTTATGCTTGTATTACGTATTTACTTATTTTTAAAATTCATAGATTAATAAAAAATGTGAGAATAAAATTAAAATATTTACATATTTTTAAAATTCATAGTTTTCTTTCATGGAAGGATGAACATGGGAGAAAAGAGGAGGGTTACTAGTGTAAGTTCTATATTCAATTGAAGTTTTGAATTTCCTTCCATGGAAAATTAGAGCGACGTGAATGCAACTGCATGATTATCCTTGGTTATATCAATGGGTTATCCAAAGGCGGGGCTTTACTCTAGTTGATATCTTTTCTCTCTGATGGTTTTTTCCATGGTCTTGACATTTCTAAAAATCATAGGGTTTATCTCTTCCCTATTTTTCTTTCTTCTCTTTCTAGCATTTTCTCTCCTATGATCCTGACTGTGGAGGATATTCCCATGGGCTAATTGGATAATCCTTTGGATGGGGAGTGAATTCTTCTGAGGTATACTACTAGTTTGGGCTTTAGTGTGGGTTCAATGTGAGGGCATCTAGGTATGGAAATTTGTGGGTCACATTTTCCATTTGTGGAATTTTGTGTGGCAAGTTTCCATAAGCACCCTTTTGGCCCTAGTTCTGACCTAGCTACTCCAGTGCTCTTTGAGGCTTGAAAATATGCTCACGAGCACATGCAAGTTTCAAATTGCGATGGTTTTCTTGTTTCAATTCTATATTCTATCCCTTTTCCATCTTCTTCTCATTGTTGGCTTTTGTTAATCCTCCTTATGGTGGGGTTTCTACTGAAGTTACTTTCGGGGATTCATATTTTATTTCCTCAGTCCCTACGCTTTCCAAGCCCTTTCTCTCCAATGGGAACACATATGTGGTTCCTCTCCCCCGCCCTTTCATAGGTGTTTCACTACTTGCTCGATTGGGTTTGTGGTTTCATATCCTTTCTCATTTTCTCCTTTCATTGAGGCCGGTTATGTGGGTTACCTATCAAAGGTTTCTCTTTTGGGGCTTCTACACCCTAGGGGTCATGTTTCAAATATCTGTAAGATTTTAGAGGGTTTTCCATCATGGGTTCCTGGGGATCCTCAATCTTATGGGATTTCAACATTTGATTTGTCAAGAGGAAAAATCCTCGAGGATTTGTTAAGAGGAAAAATCCTCTAGGATTTGACAAGAGGAAATTTCATTCTATCAATGAAAAGAAGGTTCAACTATCTATGGTCTTGGGCACTGATATTGAGATGCACAAGGTATTCAAGATGAGTGAACAAAAATATGTGGACTGTGCTAGAGGGAGACGTTACAGTGCTAAGAATCTCAATTATTGGGTTCATAATGAATGAGGTCATAACTATGAAATCTTCCTTCCATCAAGGCTCTTGTGTGCAACTAGTTTATATTTTTCTTCTCCTCCTAAAAAGAGGTAAAGTGGGTAATAGATAATCATTGGTGCATTGGCTCTTTCACTCTTATTCTCAGTAATTGGTCTCCTCTGTTCGACCTTACTAGGGGACATATGGATAAATATCCCATTTACATTAGGTTATTGCGCGTAAAAGTTTGTTTTTAGTTGGAATAAGCCATTTTGGCAATAATTATCTATCTTGGGGACTATATAAAGGTCGATATGATGTTTACTGAATTTGAGGAGATGAAAGTGGAACAAGTTCTTGTGAGCCTGGAGACTTGAGAGGGCCTTTGGAGTGAGATTCTATTGACCCATAATGGATCCTCTTTGGCTAAAATTCTATATTATGAGGTGATCCTCTTCCACTGCAGGAGTTTTCATGCCCATGGTCATAACATAGTAAATTGTAAGCTACGGTTTCACAAACCGAAGGGCTTGGATAATCGGGGTTCACTAGAACATAGGTCTTTAGTCCATCCTACTAGGGTGGAGGCTATCACTTCTACATCTCTACTAGAGGCTCCTATAATAATACAATTTCCCCCAATTGCCTCCTTGTACCTGTATGTGCCACTCTATGTTATAGGTCTGCAGGATGCCGAACAGGTGGCAATTAGTCATTGCTTTGATAAGGTATTGAAACTTTTGGCTTCTTCACCAGATGCACCTACTATGGCTATTGTTGGGTTGTGTTATATTCTTTCCACGACTAACCTACGTAGTGAACTGAGGGGTTAGAGGGGGGGCGGAGCCCCCCCTTCGTTGCGCCGATTGCGTAGCGGGGGGGCGGCAACCCCCCCTGTCCGGGGGGTTTGAGGGGTGTGGGTAGCCCCCCTCTACGGGGTTTGGGGCAGCGCCCTGAGAAAATTTTTTTGGACCCTATTTTAGGTTGGGCGAACCTACCTATAGTTTTTCGGTCCATGGTTTTGGACGCGATGGTTTTCGGACCATGGTATTGGATGCTTCGGCATGTATAAATATGTATTGTAACATTGAGAGGAATAAAATGAAAAATCAAGCTGGTAGTCTCGGTTTTGAGATCCAGTGGGAAATCTCTGTATCTATGTGTTTTCTCGCTTTTTTATTTTTCCTGTGATTTAGAATTCGTATGCAGGTAATTTTTGTACGGGGTTAAAACCTATAGCTATTGTTATTTCTACTCCCTCTCTTACCTCTATTGCTAGTATTTCCTTGGTTTCTAGGATTTATTTGAATGATTTGGTCAATTTCCACTTGTAAACATCATTGGGGGGTGGTTCGTCAGGGTCATCTTTTATGAAGTTGGTCCCTAGTATTTTCCCTATCATTTCTACCAAAATAATTGACCAACCTTCTCCCATGGCCTCTTCCGATGGGGATTCCTCAAAATTTGGTTATCAAGGCCCTCAATATCGTCTTCAATATCACCATCCCTTCTTCAGTGAATCTATCTTTGATAGGGCTCTAGGTCATAATCCTATGAATGTGATTGGAAACAAGGGCAGGGGTAGAAAAACATTTTTTTCCAAAGAACAAAATAAAGAGATTTTAAAAAGAGGTTATGGTAAAAAAATTCATTAAAGGGGTGCTTAGAGCGATGAATACTCCTATAGTGGAGTCTCCATGATTCTACTCTCCCTGAATTGTTGGGGGCTATCCAACTAGTTCAAACAAATGGCTCTGCATAGATTAGTTGTTACCAGTCATGTTTCAGTGCCTCTCCTTCAAGGGACTTTTGGGGAGGGGGAATTTATTATGGCTTTCTTGAAAAAATTGCTCCTTGGGTGGGATTTCTCTTTCCTGGATGTCAATGATCACTTTGGTGGTCTAGCAACTGGTTGTAATCCTTGTTATATCAAACTACTTAAATATTAGCGAATGTATTTGAATTTGAGGTATTACTTTTGCTCCTCAGATTTGGACATAGATCTTCTGGTCTAAATGTCTATGGTCTCCAAAAAGAAAAAAATCATTTTTGGGAGGCTTTTACCAATTCTTCATTTCTCATTGCTAGTAATCATATTATAGGTGGTGACTTAAATTTCTCTACTGGGAGTGCGAAAAGCCGAGAACTTGCAATACATGTTGATCCTAACTCAGACTTCTTCTCTGACTATAAAAGGGCTCATAAGCTTACTCCAATCTATGTATTTGTCTTAGTGAAATATGAAACATCCAATCTATGTATTTGTCTTAGTGAAATGGAAGAGAATGCAAGTTTTTACATTTATAGAGATAAATTGTGTATTAAACGATGAAATGTTGGCATAGGTTAAGTTTATTTTTTTCGTAGAATACCTTTTTTTTGTCAGTCAAGCTTTTTATATTAATTTTGCAAAAATTGAGTACATTTGATCAAGGATTTCTTAGCTCTCCTGGCCTCACTCCAACCATATCTTTTTTCTGAGAGAGTTGTGTAGTACTTAGAAACAAAAAGACATTTTTTACAAAAAATCAAAGGAGTAGCAAGCACTAATGCCCAAAAAGTGTCTAGAACAAAAAAACTACAAACAATCATCAAACTACATTGGAGGGTTATGCATTTGTGGATTTCTAGGGGCCATTGGAAAGACGTGCCCCTCATGGACATGAAAATAAATATGAGTTGGCATAGCTTCTAGTTTATCCAAGCATTCATTGGACCTGCATTAGCTATGATGAACAAAAGCTAGATGGTCCAACATTTCCCCTTCAGAAAACTAAATATTATTTATGTAAGAAATTACCTCGTTCTTGTCTTCGTATCGTTGTTCCTAGAGGATGTCCAAGCTGTCTTGGATGCCACATAGATGTTTGGAAAGGGATTGAAGTATTGGGGGTTGATCGACTCTTCCTGATGATTAGGCTCACTCCAAGGTGATATCCTCCTTCATCAGGCCACCCTGCTTGTCGCATTCCTCCCTTCTCCCAACGTGGTCAACTCCACATTAGGCCCTTCTCCTCTGCCTTTTCATGGAAACACTTCGATACCAAACCAGCCCAACGACCCTACTCCATCCTCGACTCCACTTCGCCCTCAAACCAATGCAGAGGACACTCACTCACCTTGCCTTCCAGGCTAAGGATACCTCCCCCCACTCTATGTCCAAGGCACAATTGGTTGAGCATGATGCTCTCCCACTCCACCCACACTAGGTTTCCTCCAACTATTATAGAGTTCCTGCACCACCAACGCCACCACACCAATTATAGGGCATAGGGAATCGACACTACACTACCACTCACTACCTTTCTAGACCAAGCAGAAAGGTTTGAAGGTGAAGATGAGGGACAATGAGCGCTAGATCAAAAAAGTCACCATTCTCTCCCGGATACCAGATTTCCCTCACTTGAACCCAAACTTAGCTGTCAAAACTAGGCTACCATCTCCATCGCAACATAAGTCATCAAATTGGCAGACTTGAGCATGCATGCACTGGGAAATCGCATGTGCACATGCAACTTCCTCACCCCCTATGCACCTCACTCCCATAACCAACATCCAGAAACACATCATTTCCCTTCAACGTCGGTTTAAATAGAAATTCACCATCTTCGTGAGAGTTCCAACTTGCCTCTACCACTTGGGGAGGCCCTCCCACTTTTCCTTAGCATGCATCCAAGACATCCTCAGAACTAGTTGGGGGTTGTAGCATATCACCTGTCCACCCATCTCCCTCATGTCTTTTTGTGATACACACCTCCATCAAGGATTTGTAAAATACCTTTATCATATAATAAAAAAA
>APFE031277320.1:72683-83536 GCA_000404065.3 Pinus taeda | reverse complement strand
ACTCTCAACATTATTATTGAGCTCATATCTATATTATTAGTATTGTATGCATGGGTTATCCATTTATTTATATATGAAGGTTATAACAGTAAACAAATTAAAAATTGAACATGCATGTAAGCCAAATTAAAAAAATATGTATAACGAGGATTTAAAATACACTAATGTGGCGAAGCGATCCTATCCCCCTTCCAAACTAATACACATTGATAACGGATCAATGAGTGATTCCATTTGAACATATTGGTAAGGGATTAATGAGAGATCCCATCTGAATAGAGGAACTTATATACAAATCCTAATACTAAGTAACATTACTATTATAGGCCACTACTGCATTTTCATTCCTGATAGTTCTTGCTAACTCCCAATGATCATTCTACATGCCCTAGTTATGTAGAAAAGGCTGGCAGAGAGTTTCCTCAACTCTTAGAAATTTGACATAGCTCTAAATGTAATGAGAACCCAACATCCTACATAGGTGATAAATTAAGTCCAATAGCTCTAAATGTAATGAGAACCCAACATCTTACATAGGTGATAAACAAAGTCCAAGGCCTTCTAGGAGTGTGAGGGGAGATGGTTTTCATTAAGGAACATGTCATTATTTAGTTTCCCTTATATGTTGGCAAAGCCACATGAATTAAAACAATCCTTCAATGAAGGGATAAGTTTATCATAGGGCGACATAGATCAAGGGATGAGTTCTTCACTAGGCAAGGTCTAATATTTTCATACGAATAAAGCTACTCACAACATATCTACAACAAATAGTAAGGTAGAAGTATATCAAAGTATCCTATAAGATAATATTAGATACTTTTCTATTTCTATAAGCTGAAGCAACATTATAGTGTAGTGAAACTAGTTATGGCTCTCGTAACCAATTTTTGTTTTGTTTACCATTTTTAAATGGAGGATAATGGTTAGAGTCACAACTACATAAATGTCAAGAAGTATTAGTAGCCTTAGAATCTATACTATAGAGTTAAAAATACACCTTCAGTTCGAAAAAGGATAGGCCAAGGATGTTGTATCAAAGTGGATATAATGGAAAATCCCTTTCTTCTGAAAAATGAAATAAAGAGAAAAAAAGAAAAATTAAATAAAGATAAAAAAGAGGGAAATTTTATGGTTATCCAGTTACAGTTAGACCATATAGAAAGATGCTTGTGAATGAGATCACTTTGACCTTCAACTAAGGGAACATTTGCTAAATCCTTAACAAATGGTTTCCATTTTATACAGTTTGGAAGGTAAGTTTGATTTTGATTTTGGACCTTGCCTTATCTTGTTATATAGTAGTTGATCAACAACTTGTGGAAGGGTCAAGAATGAGTCACTTGGTGAATCCTTTTATAAGAATTCCTTTACAAATAGTGAGAGAAAGTACTTTAAATGCATGCAAATCTCCTTATAAACAACACACAAACATTTTGTCAAAATATTCAAGTTCAATCAAATCCATTGATTGTGACTGAAAAACAATTATAATAAAGTTTTAGTTTTATTTTGTACATGGATGGCCAGGTTAGACAAATATTCTCATAGGCGAAGGCTATAGATTGATTCATATACCATATAAACAATGAAACTTTTGATCATGTAATTAGAACAAGTTCTAGTTACAAAGTTTGATGTGGTAATTGTAATATGCTTTTTTCATGACTCCTTAAACAGACATGAAACATTTATGCATGTTTCATACTCAACAACACTTCAGTATTTGAATTGAATCATTTTCTGCAAAGAAAAAATGTTTCCTAGTTAGTTTTGTCCTCTGAATCATTTAAATTCAAACATGGGATAATTTGAATTAGTATTTGCTAAGAAAATCTTGTTTGAAAACTTATCAATATCTGCTACTCTTGACTATGTAGTATTCAGAAATAATATTCAATAATCACATCATTTAAACAATTAACAATTACTTATCAATATCTTCTATTCCAGACATGACAGTAAGTGGCTTACTCTAATTTATGCAAGACCATAATCTCATGTTAGAGAAAATTAATTTAGTAAAGGATAATTGGTAGGAGTACATATGGTAATGTTTGTAATTCTACATATTTCTTCTAATATGAGCATGAAGGATAGAGAACAAGGCAACAAAAAACAGACTTTCTTCGTGCACAACCATTTGGTACTTTAACAATGTGGTAATGAATGAAGAAAAAAACTAACTTGCCTGCTTGCAGAAGGAATTGATGGGTTTACGTCTGCCTTAGCTCTGACTCACACTGAATACTCCATACAGACATGAATGCTATGACACATAAAGTTGGGCATCATTTTATTTAGTTATTTGGGTTCATTTGGGTTCATTGCTAACATAAAATTGTTATAGAGTCTGGAGAATTCCATGACCAAAATGTTGTGTTCTACATTGTCTTATTAATCATTGAAGGTTACATTTATAATTGAAAGAGATAGTTATGTCTCCATAACTATAAAAATATGGAAATACGTAATCCATAACTATATACAAAACTCCTGAACGATTACAACATTTCCCCCCTTAATATCTTACATACCAAGTAAAGATCTAAACTTTTTGAACTTTTCACACCCCAATGCTTTGGTCAAGATATCTTCAATTTTTTCAGAAGTTGGACAATGGGTCAAATGAATTGTTTTGGGATCTACATGATGTCGAATCAAATGATACTTGGTGTTGATATGTTTGGTTCGATCATGAAACTTTTGATTCTTGGCAAATTCAATTGCAAAAGACTTATCGAGAAATAAAGTAGTTGAATCTTTTTGTTTCTCCTGCAAATCTTCAAGTATTTTTTGAAGCCAAATTATTTCCTTAGTGGCTTGAGCTGCTACAACATATTCGACTTTTGTGGTAGAATCAGCAGAAACAGATTGTTTGCATGATCTCCAACTGATGGTTTCTGATCCAAGATTCATCAAATAACCAGAAGTAGAGACTTCATTCTATTTATCTCCATAAAAATCGGAATATGAATAACCAACAAGATGGAAGTCTAAAACTTTGGAATATTTGATGCCGTAAGTTTGGGTTCCTTTTAAATATTTCGAAACTATTTTTTTTGCTGCCCAATTCCCCTCATAAGGATGATGCATAGATCTTGAAAGTATTCTAACAACAAAGGTTATATTAGGACGAGTAATAGATAAATAAATCAAAATTCCACCAAGTTGTATGTACTTTGTTGGATCTTCAAACAATTTTCCTTCTTTTGAAGTGATTTTCAAATTCTTTTCCATTGGTGTAGCAACAAGATTACAATCCATCATACTATATCTATTCAATAACTTACCAACATATTTCTTTTGAAAGATGAAAATATGTTGTGGCTTTTGATCAAATTCAATTCCAATATAATAATGCAGTAAACCTAAATCTATCATATCAAAAGCCTTTTTCAATTCCTTCTTAATAGATGATATATATTCATCATTTTCCCTGTGATCATCAAATCATCAACATATACAACTAGATATACAACTGATCTTCCAACTTTCTCAACAAAAAGAGTTGCATCATCTAGGTCAAAATGCTTATAATTTAGCTTAAGAACATGTTCAGTTAGTTTCTCATACGATGCATGTGGTGCTTGTTTCAAGCCATACAAATAATTCATTAGTTTGCACACCTTTTTTTCTTTCCATTTAACAAAAAAACGTTATGGTTGAAACATGTAAACATCTTCTTTCAAATCTCCATTTAAAAAGGGAATTTTAACATCCATATGATGAATTTTCCATCCTTTCTAAGTTGCAATGGCAAACATAGATCTAATAGTGCCCCATTTAGTTGTAGGAGTAAATGTCTTGGTATAGTCAATACCCTCTTTCTGTGCATATCCCTTTGCTACACGTCTTGCCTTGTGCTTATCAAGTGAACTATCAACTTTATACTTAGTTTTATAAATCAATTTACAACTAATAGGTTTAATGCCCACAAGAGGATCCACCTGCCTCCATGTGCCATTTTTATGAGAGCATCATATTCCTTTTCCATTGCATCTTTCCATTGATCATAAGTAGCATCTTCTTCAAAACAAGTAGGTACACAATCCATAGAAAAAATAAATTCACAATGAGAAGAGTTGCTTAAGGAACTTTCTGTCTTAAAGTCATCATATTTCTTTGGAAATGTTCTAATATGAGTTAATCTTCGCAAAGGTTTTGTAGGAAGTTGCTCATGTTCTTTATCATCTGTCTCATTTCTTGTCATCTTTGTCCCTCTCATATTTTTTGTCATATCTATCCTTGTCATCTCTGTTGTTGTCTCTGTCCTTGTCATCTTTGTAGAAACACTTGCGTCAACCAATTTCTCTTCAGCATTAGAATTATCATCATTGAGAGAAGGAAAATCCACAGACTAATCTAATATAGGAATCTCCCCTTCACGATGTGGAAGAATATTATCTGATTCATAATAAAAAGTTTGAGGCACAAATTTCTCTATCTGAGTTAAGTTGTCTATCAACAGTGAGTGAATCTTTATCAAATTCAAGAAAAATTACATCTCTTGAAAAAATATCTCCTGGAAAAATAAACTTCCGGTTCTCTTCATCATACAATCGGTATACCTTAGAAGCCATAAAATGCCCCAAAAATATATATTTTATGCTTCTTTCACTTAACTTATTTCTTTGTTATTTAGGAATCAAAGCATAACATTGAGAACCAAAATTTCTAAAATGTTTAACAACAGGAAGATGATTATACCACATTTCATATGGAGTTCTATTGTTGATGACAGAGGAAGGGCACTAATTTCTAATATACGCTGCACAAAGCACTTCTTCTCCCTAAAGCATCAATTTTACATTCTTAAGAAACATCATTGACCTTACCATATTAAGCAATGTTCTATTCATTATTTCTGTAACACTATTTTGTTGTGGATTATATGGTATTGTGGTATGGTGTTTGATGCCATTCTCTTGCAAATATTTTTCAAAAATATGTAAAGTATATTCTCCCCCATTATCAGTTCTTATAGTACCAATATTAAGGTGAGCCTGATTTGTAATCAAAAGATGAAATTGTTTAAACACAACAAAAACTTGTGATTTTTCTTTAAGCAGATAAACCCAACACATCCTCGAAAAATCATTAATAAAAGTTAGTATGTATTTATTTCCATTCACAGTTGGTACCGGCATAGGTCCACAGAAATTAGAGTGTATGAGACTTAATTTCCTTGTAGCTCTAGAAGTAGAATTCTAAAAAGATTGTTTGTGATGCTTGCTCAATATACAAGCATTACATGGGGTCAATTTTCTTGGAACTGTGGGAAGTCCTTTAATCCCATTCCTCATAAATCTAATACTTTCATAATTAATATGACGAAAATGTGCATGCCACAATAAAGATGATGACAAAGTATCATTTTTCTGAACAAAATAATTAGTGTTCAAAGCAACAAATGACATACATTTCAAGTTCAACAATTTATCTTCTTCCAAACCAGTGATTACTGTTTTATAGTCATCTTCTCTTCGAATTCAATTTTACCATAAAATATGTGAATGGAATGTCCCTGCTGCCTTATTTGTACAAGAGATAATAAATTCCTTTGGAACTATGGAATGTGAAGAACATCATTCAAAGTATAATCAGGAAGTCCATGAATTTTTAACTGAATAGAACCAATCTCTGATGGTTTGATTTGAGACTTATCAGCAACATACACTACTCCATCAATATTATCACTGAATTGTTCAAACAAATCTCTTCTAAAATTCATATGACAAGTGGCACATGTGTCTAAAATCCAAATGTCATGCCATGAATAAAAAGAGGTACTAAATATATCTTCCATATTAAAATTACAATGAAAAACAACATAATGCTAAATATATCTTCCATATGAAAATTACAATGAGCAACAACATAATGTGCATTCTCAAAATATTGTCCTTTTCCTGGAATTAGTTGATCTTTCTTTTCAAGCATTTGCTCTCTTTTAGAGCTAATTTTCTCCCATGGAATTCTACAGTTTGCTGCAGTATGTCCAATTTTACCACATCTAAAGCATTTTATAGTTGTTTTGTCAGAAACGTTTGTCGTCTTATCTCCTTGAACATTTCTACCCCCCCTTCCTTTATAATTCTTCCTACCTCGACCTTTGTTACCCTTAGATCTCTGACAGATTCTTCTTGAGCTTTTTGGTCTTTTTGAACAAAACATAAGGCTTCAGTATTAAAATTATGTAATGTTTCTTTCTTTCCAAAATTATTCTCTCTTTCTGCAATTTTCCCTACTAATTTGTCAAAATTTAAATCTTTTAGTTGCCCACTAGCTTGGAGAGATTCCATTTCGTATGACTAACTAGTGTAAAGAGATTTTATAAAAGAAGTAAGATGTAGATTAAATTTAACTCCAGTAGATTCAATTTCATTATTGATGGCTTTAATTTCATAAACAAGTTTAACCGAATCATTATCTTTCATTTCTAGAATAAATAACTTCAACAACTGTATTATCTCCAATTCAGAATGTGAATCATAAAGCTCTTTTAGTTTTGTTATGGCTTCATACGTTGTTTTACTTTGACCAATATATATGATTACCTCTTCTGAGTTTGAAGTGGAAATTAATGCATAGGTCTTCTTGTCCTATGGAAATTAATGCATAGGCCTTATTATCTTTACTTTGTCAGATCACTAATGTTTCTCCTTATCAGAATGATTTGGTGCATTCCCTTCTTTTCCTTCATAGAATCCATCCCAGAGATCATTAAAAATAGGAGTATTTTTAATCTTCTTGAACCATTCCTAGTAATTTTTGTTTCTGGACAAAACAATCCCAATTAAAGATACCAAAGAGTTCATATTTTGTAGATAAATTTATAAAAACTACCCAAAAAAAAATGTTTTGATCACAGGTACAAAACTCTTTAACAAATTCTTCTTCAATCACAACCAAAAGCACAACTTTCCCCTTAAAAAAAAAATCTATTTTTAACTTACAAATTCAACAATCAACACAGATTTCTTTTAAAAAAACTGTGTTTTTAACTTACAAATTCAACAATAAATCTGTTCACTATTCTCCAATCTGTCCGCTCTAATCCTAAAATTGGAAGTATATGGTCTTGAAAATGCAAAGATCGTGTTGATCTTTAAAAATGTTGGTAGTCTTCAAATGGAGAATCATTGAGGTGCCCTTCAGGGCCACCGACGATTTCACCTCTGCAACGACCTCCTGTCTCCAAAAATGATCTTTAAAATAACTTTGGCTTCACCTTTATATCGAACATCAATCATGCTAGGGAGTCTTACTTTATTGCACTATGCACCAACCTCCTCGTTTCCATAGCCACCGAACTCTCACACGAGTTCTCTGCAAAATGTAGTCTTTACCAAACCCTTTTCTTTTGGTCTTGGCAAACCCTCTATGAACCTTCACATGCATTCTCTGCAATGTCATCGTCTTCGATACAGTGGGTGACGCTCCAATTCAAAGGTCAATCACTCCAAATGAGTAGTCATTTTTCCAAAATAGACACTGGTAGTCTTCAACTGGATCTAATCCACGCTGCCATGTCACTTCACACTAATGAAGTTAGAATCAATCTCGCTAATGGAGTTCGATCCAGGCTCTAATACCATTGTTATAGAGTCTCGAGAATTCCATGACCAAAATGTTGTGTTGTGCATTGTCTTATTAATCATTAAAGTTTATATTTATAATTGAAAGAGACAATTATGTATCCATAACTATAAAAAGATAGACATACCTAATCCATAACTATATACCTAATCATAACTATATACAAAATTCTTGAAGGATTACAAGAAAAGCTAATCATGTTCAAATCAACTTTCACTGTGAGACTTGAGTTACTAAGAGGTTTCCCTTTTACAAGGTACCATTCACTATCCACATTGGGGCCCATAGATGATTTTGTAGAGACAATGTGATTGATATGTGGAAAAAGACAATCGAGCAATTACATCAAGAAGGGAAATATTTCCATATTTATTCCTTTATGATAAAAAAATCATAAAGGGTGTACAGATTCAAAGTACATTAATCTTTCAAAATGTGAAGTTCATGTTCTTTGGGGATGCATCATGCATATTCAAAATAAATCTATGGGGATTGAGCTACTAGCTACCAAATTTCAAATGCCAACATGTTAGACCAATATAGCATTCATTGGAAACAAAAGATTTTCAAGGAAGGAACATACAGTGAAAACGAACATACAGTGAAAACGATTTTAAAAAAGTAAAAAATAAAAAAAAAAGTGTTTTCCCAAAAAATTTCACATAAGTGCTATAACACTACAAACCATAAGCAAGTTTAGGTGAACTAAGTGCTATAACACTACAAACCATAAGCAAGTTTAGGTGAACTATACTGAAGGGAAAAGGAGAAAAATTGGACCAGTTCCTTTGGTATGGAATCCCTTGCACCTTTCATGTTTGCCTATCTAGATTGAATTTTAAGTACATCAACACCATAGCTAAGATACAAATCAACAATCAAGCACTTCTTTCAACAACACAGTCTAAGATCCATGGAACCAATTGTGTTTGTATATTAAAAAAGCGCTATAACGAGTGTGGGAGATGTGAAAAAAACATGAAGATACTCCATACGCATAGGAAATATAATGCAGTGTACCTAAAAATGAACAGATAGTAAAAATTTAGTTATGACGGAGGCTATATATTTAGAATGCCACAAAAGACAGTGATCTAATTTAAGAATTATCCTCGGATGAGACAAGTCATTACGCATTGAATTTATTGTTAAGGGAAAATTTAGTACCTTGATATATATAATTCATGTGTTGGTGGCACCATTATTCCTATTCTTTCCTCCTTTTTGAGAAAGACATCATATATTGCAACATGGAACAAAGTGTTACATCAATCTAACAAAATGAATACAAGTTAACGTTAGAAATATAAAATTGAGCAAAGAGAAAGCTATTACATACAAATCACACTACTTGGATTTTATTGATCTCAAGGATTACATATTTATAATATCTAGAGCATTGACAATGACACATCTAGATAGTTATTACAACTCACACATAGAAAACCAACTACTTCTAGATTGACACATAGGGACTCACAATGACAACTCACACAGGACATGGAAGCATTACTTCCAACACTCACCCTTAATGCTTACATGTAGAAAATATAAAAAAACTCACAGTACAACAATAAATAAATATTTGTCAAATTTGTTTGATATGATCATCATCAACACCCATGTCAACTCTGGATCCACTCTTGAACCTCGTAAACACCACTCTTTCACCACCACATCTTCGAGTTGTCACTTGACCTCCATTTAAAACGTAACCACCTTTAGCCATCATTGATGAACTTTGCAAAATTGACATTTTTCAACCTCTCGAAGCACAATGGGTTAGTCTCGATACTGAACCATCCTATGGAACTTCCACCATTTGTAAATCCACGGCCCTCCACAACCTTCATCAGTTATCTAAGATAGCATTCTCGATACAGAATTTCTTCTTAAATTAACTTGTACTGACACTCGTGAAGCATGGTAGGTCACACCAACTTAACCTCATTAAAAACTACCTATGACTAATGCTCTCGGAGCATGACCGGTCACATTAATCTATTGAATAGTTGGCCTAACCTCATTAAAAACTACCTATGACTAATGCTCCCGGAGCATGACCGGTTACATTAATCTATTGAATAGTTGGCCTAACCTCATTTAAAACTACCTATGACTAATGCTCTCGGAGCATGACCAGTCACATTAATCTATTGAATAGTTGGCCTATCCTTTGTGGTTGTGCCTCATTTGAATTTCACACTACACTTGAACAATGACACACTACAACACAATAAAAATTTCTACCAATATAACAACACCACCATCTTTATAGAGATATTCCCATGAGCGAATCTAAATATGGAATTGACCGACAAAACCTCTACGACACTGGATTTGGTACCTACTTGGATCTAGTAGCTACTTGATTTTAATATATAAGTGAAATCCACATACTTTTCTTAAATCAACACTCCATCAATTTATTATACCCAAATCCTTCCACAAGCCAAAAAATCATTTACCTTTTTTTCAGCACGAAAAAAACTATATATTTATATTATAATCCATGTTTGATATACATACAATGACTATTTACTGAGTGTGATAAACTATAGATAGAGAACATATCCCAACATTGAAATAGACAAAAATATTGAAAATTTTCCGGGATACATCCTCAAAAGCTGAGTGGAAATCAAATGAGAAAGAGCTCAAAAGGATTTCAAAACCTGTGAGCATCACCCGATGCAATGAGTGCTAAGTGAACTATTCAAAAATCATGAGAAATTAGTCAGTTACGACTACCTCTCATGGAAATGGTCATACGTTTGAATGACTTACTTAACGCAGTTGAATCCCAGAATGATATCTAATATAATGCACTGCGTAATCCCCCATACTTAAATTCAAAAAGAGTCAAGGGATCTCTACTTGAATGGTTCATGAGGCACAATACTTGCTAAGGTTTTGCAAATGGGGTAGCAAGCTAAGTGGTTTTGATTGTGGGGAAAAACTCCACAGTTAAGCGCGCTTGAGCCAGAGGAGATCTGGGATGGGTGACCTACTGGGAAGTCCTGGTTACCGGGTGCAAGCCCCGGAAGTGATGATTGATGCTATGTGATTCGTTCTCCACATTTCACTAGTTTCAATCCCACTTCTTCACCCCTGTGAGCATCACCCGATGCAATGAGTGCTAAGTGAACTATTCAAAACATCATGAGAAATTAGTCAGTTACGACTACCTCTCATGGAAATGGTCATACGTTTGAATGACTTACTTAACGCAGTTGAATCCCAAAATGAAT